>PVLC010014116.1:0-39778 GCA_004027655.1 Graphiurus murinus | reverse complement strand
CCTCCTCCTCCTCCTCCTCCTCCTCCTCTTCTTCTTCTTCTTCTTCTTCTTCAAAAATGTATATCATTATGTCTACAACTAAAAACACTCCCTAAGAATAGGACACAAGTGAAAATACCTTGTGGGATGATGATGCATTCAGCTGCTTTAAATAAGATGCAATTATACCAATTAGGTACTTAGAAATCCCCACGGACCCCCTTGAGTCCATATTATCTAAACTCTGCTAGTTGTTATAATTGTCATTTCAATCAATTGATTTGACCTTAATGTTGATAGATAGCTGTTTGACACAAAAAAGTACTTTGGTCCCACCAAAAACTTTCGTATACATGGCCCTTGACCAATATTTAAAGCAAGTGGCTGAATTAAATAAAAAGGAAGTCTTTCTAGAAACAATATAGGTAGATGTTAACAAGTGTTCTGCTGTCAGAGTTACTGTAGTGTGAGAAGCACTGTGTCTGTGTGTGTGTGTGTGTGTGTGTGTGTGTGTGTTACTGAGGATTAAACCCAGGGGCATTCTATCTGTAAGCTACACCCCCAGCCCTATTTTTATGTTATTTTATTTTGAAGTAGGTTCTCACTAAGCTGTGGAGGACCTCACAAAGTTACTGAAGCTGGCTTTGCAAAATTGTGATCCTCCTGTCTCAGCTTCCCAAGTACTGGGATTACAAGTGTGTGGTACCATGCCTGGCTGAGAAGCACTTTTTGTCTTAATATTGATCTTCAAAAATTTTCCCTATCAAATTATTTTGACAACAAAGGCTAAGTCTCACAAAACAATTTTTATCTGCTACCATATTATAGAACAGAAAAAATAAAACAGAAACACTGGTATGTCTCAAGAAGAGACAGATTTTCTAAATGAAAGTGAGGTTAATTGCATTTGCCTGTTTATGGTAAAGACATTTTTTGAGAATGTAGTTTGGTCCCTTTAACTTTGAGTTTTAATTACTCCAGACTGTCTTTAAATCAACAGGACCAGGTAGTGTACAATATGCAGTTCAATGCAAGTGTCAAAGTCAATGTCCGTAGGTGATTACCCCTATTTTTAGGATTTTTTTTCCTCCACAGGAATTTTTAGGAGTGCTTATTTTCCTAGAGGGCTTAAATACAACTTAATCCAGAGAGGCCTGTAACTACGTGTTGGCAAGCTAATGTTTTGACAAGGAATAAATCAAGGCATGTGGACTCTGGTGATGCATGAATCTACCCAACAAAACATTTCATCAAAATATGTCTTTCAAACCAATGTGTCTTTCAAACCAATGTGTCTGTCATTATTTGTGGGCCAAATGTTTAATGAACAGTTCATCTAAACACTACTGTCAAGAGAGAATGTTATTGGCTGTCAGCTTCCCACATGCAAGTGATTAATAAAGTGACAAATTCAAGATCAAAGCTCTCAAGTTCTAGGACACATTTAGCAGAGTATATAAGATATGGATCTTTAAACAGGATTGAGCCTCCAGATCTGATCAGGTAAATATCCTATCCAACACTCCTATCCAGCACTGCCTGAAATATGTGAGAACAACACTAGAAATTAGAAATAGTAACTTAACATGTTTCCTGGGCTAAAATAGAAGATAATTGAAATGTGTGTTAACCAGGAATTTAGCATTAATTGCTGATCTTGAAGTTCCTCAAACGAATAAGAATGGAACCACCATATGACCCAACTATACCACTCCTCTGAATCTTTCCAAATAATTAAAATCAGTATAATATAATGATACATGCATATCCATATTTGTAGCAGCATTATTCATAGTAGTCATATTATGGGACCAACCTAGGGGTCTGTCAACAGATGCATAGATGAAGAAAACATGGTATGTACACACGAAGGAATTTTACTCAGCCACAAAGAAGAATACAATTATGTCCTTTGCAAGAAAATGGATAGAGCTAGAGAATATTGAACTAACAGAGATTAATCAGTCTCAGAAAGTCAAAAGTTATATATTTTCTCTCATTTGTGGAAGCTAGAGACAAAATAGGGAATAAAAAGAGACTTAGATAAATGAGGAGAGATACTAGTAAAATAGTGGAAGGGGACTAGAGGAGGGAAGTGGAGAGGGGAAAAGGAGGCTTCATGAAAGAAATAGTTCAAATCATGCTATGTCCATCTATGAAGGTATCACTATCAATCTCCATAATATGTACAGGGAAGAGGGGAGTGGGTAGGATCTGGAGTAAATCACCAAATACTATGTGCATGTATGTTTGCTTCATATTGAACCTCACTGATGTATAATTACAATTGGCCAATAAAAGTATATTAATTAAAAACTACAGTAACTTCTTTCTGGCATATTAAAAGGTTCTATAATTTAATATATTTATTGTACCCAATTATTTTTATGTGAATAAAAACTATTTTATTCTTTAAATATATGGAATTTCATGAAAAGTAGAATCTCAAAGATTACCAAGAAAAGTTTTACTTAATCTTATAAGAATGAATGACAATATTTCCCAAATTTTCAAGTGGAAAAGTTTCAAATTTGCAATATCATTATTTAATTTATTATAAAATCAACAACTTTAAATAGTTTGAAAATATGCTTTTGAATTCAATACATTTTCAAAGTGTGTGAATAGCAGTTAATAATTTATAATATTAGTAACACCCATATATTAGTAATATAAATCCATTTATTTATGAGATGTGTACTAATATGATAAAAAGTATATCAACTTTATTGGTTAATATATAGAGCATGTTGCTTGCAGAAACTATATGTTGTTTTTCATATTTTAAAAAACAATAGTACTTTTTATTATCTAAATCTGTTAAGAAGATACAAACAGTTGCCTTACATGAAATTAAAAAACATTTTATTGCTTACTGCTATGTATATAAATTATATAGAGGGTCAGTCAAGAACACCATATTATACACATACTATTTTCTGTTTAAATACATACATTGAATTTGGATAGAAATGACCCAACTGCATCAATCCCATTTTCATATGAATGAATTCAGGACACTAACCTATATTCTCTTTCATAATTATAAAAGAGACATTGTGATAAAGATCACTGATTTACCCATGTATACTAGATAAATGTAATAGAAAAGAAAATATTTAATTAACCTAATCACATCATTTAAATTATGTTGTTTCAATTCAAATTAGTGACTTTTTGTTTATTCGTTTTGCTGCAAGTGTGTTTCAAGTGGTATATACTGATTTGGGAAAGGTAATGTTTTATCAACTTCAAACCAAAAAGGGCTAATGAATCATAATAGATAATGAGGTGGGAGAAATTTAGGCTACAGAAATGTTTTTATTGTGAAAAACCTCTCTTTAGCTGGTGTAAGGAACTTATCAGTTCTGGTTTTCATGGATTTTGGTAAAGATTGTCAATAGCCAATGGACCAGCCATGACAATGAGCACTACTGGTCCCATGTCTCGAGGTCCAAAAGAAATCAGGCATCAGGCCTAATAAGAATCAGGTAATGTACCTAATAAGAGCCAGGCAACAGGCCTAATGAACCTTAGGCAGTGAGACTCATGAAAACCAGGCAGTGGGCCTAATGAGACAGAGGCGACAGGCCTAATGAAAATCAGGCAGCGGGCCTAATGAGAAACGCCATAGACTCCATTTGGGTTTCTCTTTCCACGTAACTTTGTGCTGTGTACTCCAAGCTGACCCACTCAGAAGCATACTTGACATGTATTTAACTAAGTGCAAACTAGTAGAAAAGGAAAGTGCCATTAGTATATAATGGAGAGTCGATATGCAATTGATTTGCCTTATTGAACTGTGTAGGCACAATGAATTAAAAAACCATCAAGGCCTGTACACACCATCATAAGCAATAGTTTTGAGTAAATATGTCACAGGTCAACTTTTCCTGAGTTCCCTTTTTTTTTTTTTTTTTTTTTTTTGGTATCGGGGATCGAACCCCAGGGCATTCTGCCTCTTCGCTACACCCCCAATTCTTTTTATTTATTTATTTTTATTTTGAAATAGGGTCACACTAAGTTGCTGAGGCTGGCCGTGAGCTTGCACTCCTCCTGTCTCAGCCCCCCAAGTACTAGGATTACAGACGTGTGCTACCACACACTGTTTCCCCAGTTACTAAGTCTGTGTTTTATTACCATGCCCCGAACACCCACTTTTCAGTTATTTATCCATTCATTTATAGCAATTTATTAAATCATTCAAGTTTATAAGAAGCCACATGACAGGCATAGATCCTAAAATTAAATAAATAAATAAAAACAGGTTCTGATCTTTCTAATATTTGATACTTCTAAGGAAATAGAATAATTTACAGGATTTGTATGGTCTTTAGGTTTAGAAGAATATGAAAAGTACAGCAGAAATGTTGGAATTGTGTTAATTCTTTCAGAAACTGAATGACTATGCCAGATACTGAGTAATAATGGGCTTTTCCCTTGTGAAGTTTTGAATCCAGAAGGCGAGACAGACAATAAGTAAGAAATCATAAAACCACAAATTGTGAGAAATGCTACTAACAAAGCTAATAGAGTATTGTGATAGAGAATACTGAGTCAGGGAAACAAAGATTTTGTTTCTTGGTCAGGGGAGACCTCTTTTAAAATAAGAAAATGCACTACAGGCCAAGAGAGTGAAGATGAACATTCTAGACCCAGAGACCAGTGTGAAAAGTAGGACAGGTAGACATGGGTGAGAATGGAAAAGACGAGTATAACTAAAACAGTATAACATTTTATTGACAATATAATATTGACATTTTCTTTATCCATGATATGGGCAATGGGAGATATAGAGGAACTGCTGAGATCTAGATAGGGCTCAGTACACTTCCGGCTTCTTATACTTAGTAATTCATAATCATTGGAATATATTAACCTAGTGTGGTGGCTCACACGTGTAATCTCAATACTTGGGATCCTTGAGGACCACAGGTTCAAGACCTTGAGTATGTGGATCCTTGTTTCAAAGTAAACATTAAAATAAGGCTGGGGGTTTAATTCAGAGATAGAATACCCCTGGGTTCAATACCCAGTACCACACACATAACACAGACACACACACACACACACACACACACACACACACACACACACAGAAAATATGCTTATCCTCTTCTTGCTTTACATTCTTCTCTACATAATACAATATACAATGTTATGACGTATAAAACATGACTACAATATATATTTGTATTTTTTCACTTAAACATATCAATTTGTCATAATATTTAAGGGCAAAAAACAAAACAAGAATAACTGGAAACAACTTAATTCACAAACAATTGAAATATTGACTTTACTCTTTGAAAATATAAATATAATAATCAAAATAATGTGATAGTAAATATGAATCATGAAAATGGTAAACAAGTCTATAGCAATACCATAAAACTTAATCATTTAATTTAAAAATAACTTTATCTGTTACTGTTCTAGCAATAGAATCAAAGGTAATTGCCATGTGCAAATGTGACCTAGAACCATATAGCAATATAATATATACTATAAACAAAATGTAGACATTATACTGTAGATAAAATTTTAGACTATTTTAATTACACCAGTCTTTCTAACTTTTCTTTCGTTGTTTCTAGAATTAACATTAGAGAAAAAAAAGATTTAATGGTTTCAGATATGACACTCTCTTTTTTATTTCAAATTGAATTATAGCAAAAACCTCAATAACACAGAATAATATGTCTGACATGTAGCTTTCCTTCAGGAGATATTGAGTTTTTAGATTTTACCTAGTCCCATGGAAGCTTTAGGGTTCTTAGGATGCCTGGAGTCAATTTTGAACAACTCCGCAATTTACTATGGGGAATCTTAATTCAAATTCAACAAAACACTGAAAGAGGGAATGCTTTGGGGGCAATTAGGCTTCTCCAAGGACATTAATATGAGATTCCCTGATGGAGAGAAGAACCCTGATGGAAAGAAGGAAGATGTAAATAAAATATATATATAATCCTGCAATATGTTAAGTAGTAATGATGGTAAAAATTGTAGGTAAAAAATGTAGGTTCTATCCATTTAATTGAGACAATTGAGTAAGTTTAAAGATAAAAAATAAGTACATGAGAGTTTACCAATTAAAACAAAAACAAAAAGTGTTTTGTTTGTCTGATATAAGATGTTCTGACTTGGAATAAATCACCAATGACAAAAAGTAAATGATTTTTTTAATGCCCCTTGCCTACATTTAATGAACCATCCAGAATTCATGCAGTAAATACTTCTAGTGTCTACTATGTGTTAGGTATTATTCTAGATGTGGGGGATACAATACAAAAAGTCAAAAGTGCGTATCCATTTCTTTGTTCCCCAAATATAAATTATAAATGGTGCCATATACTTCCTGTTGCACTGTGTTGGAAGATATACTTCTTTTAGCAATGTAAATAGATTGCAGTGCTGTCAGCGTGATCCATTCAAAGTTTCCCATTGGCCTTTACTTCATGGTTTCAACAGCCATTGCTAATCATTGCCTGGAATCCATTGATTCATTAGTCATTATAAAGTGGTAATGATTTGATTTGTTTATTTCTCCTGTACTTTATAGGATTCTGTTGTAAAGAACAACTTCCTTTATTAGTTCATTTAAATGAAAAGAAGTTTGTTTAGGAAACACAGATATTTGATTTTCAATCCTATATTCACTGATTTGTAGAATAATGAGTGATTGCCTTAGAAAATCAAAGGTATATCAAGGATGAAGGTTTTTTTTTCCTTTCTCTACCATTATATATTCAAGAATATTAGCATATTTGATGAGTTTAAATCTTTAACATTCCTTGCTCTTTTTTGATGGTCAAATTGTTTGAACTTGGCTTCTGGTACTTTTTAACAAGATTCTAGAAGTCTTAGACAACCCTCATGCTTCCTAGTAGGATAGTAATTTTCAGACTCTTCTTGTAAAATGTCTGCCGTAAGTGTAGGGTGACCTAATCCCTCTAGGGATTTAGGACCTGAACTGATGTTCAGAGCCCACACTACAGGTGGTAAGGGAGCACATGGTGGATTTGAGTCTTTTAGTGAACAAAGTCAAGAACTCTTTCGTTGATTATTTTTTATTGAAAGTTAATCATAAGTTCATCCTGTTATTCTTGATTGAGATTTAAGATTAAAGAGTTCTTAACTTTAAAACCATCCTTATCATTTTGAACCTCGTCATAATGTATGATTACAATACACCAATAAAAATGAAATAAAAATAAATAAAACCATTCTTACTCCTGTAATTATCATGAGTGGAGATAGAAATCTCAAACCAAAGTATTGCATTTTAATTAATCATTATTCTTCATATCAGAAGTAGAATTAAGATCTAATAATGGAATTTGATTATGATTTTGTCCCTAGTACACATATTAGTCTTCTCAACTCTTCCTATACAGAATACTTACTATTTGAGAAATAACACCGTTATTCACTCAATATTTTGTAACAAGAGCCAGTGGATTAAATTTCATCATATCACCTTTAATCTTTTATTTCCTACAAAAGTAAGTTTTTACATTTGGATGTCATTATCATCTTGAATTCGCAATGGCCAGGCAAACCTCTCATATAGATGACAGAGTTTCTTCTAATTATCTTTTTTCTAATGTAATGAATGATCTTACAATTTGTCTTAAATTCCCTTCTGAATAATTACCACTGTGATTCATGAAGAGGAAGAGGCAAAGAGAGAAGACATCTTCCATCATATTCCATTGTCCTTTCCTTCTTGAGATATTTAGTCATCATATAAATTATTTTAATGTGCATATTTAATTTAATGAAAATTGCAATGATGACAAATGCATAAGATTTTAACTGCAAGTAATAAAACACAAAACTTCCATTAAAGTATGTAAAAAGCCATCTTGAATGATCATACTATAGAAAACTGTGACATTACTTCATTTTTAGGAAAGCTCAGTCTCTAAACTATCTATAATCTGAATGAATATGCTATTAAATAGAGTGATATTGCCATCTGTAAATGTTATAAAAAACAAATTCCAAAAGCATTTTTCCTTTAAAGGCTGATTAGATTGCAAATATTAGCTGTCCATAGAAAAATATTTTTGAATCTATAAAAAGTCATATGTAAAATGGGAATTTTAAGCAAATGATACATTGGCTCACGTTGAACAACTATATTAAAATTTTAGTTTTCCATACATCTAAATTATGCCTACATTGTAGAGACAACTGTGCTATATTTGAAGGAGGGAAACATGATTAATATTCAGGATAAAGCTTTCTTGTTAACATGACAGTAGATTAGTAATTCTTAAAAGGTCCACACATTAAAGATCCATTGAGTTAAATAAAAGGACAAAAAATGGGCTAAAGGCCTGGAAAAAAGTGAAAGGAGAAGATCAAATGTCAAAGTGGGTGCAAATATTCACTAGCTGGATCACTAGTATGACTATATAGATAGATAAATAATATTCTGAATTATTCAGAGCAATTTAGCATACTCCTAAGAAGGCAAGTATATGATTTTATTTAACCTTATTGGCTGAGACACGAGAACATCACTGACTAGATGCATGGATTCGTCTCCAAATATCCACTAACTTAAGTTTGGTGCAAACAAACCAGAGTTGGCTAATTTGGCCGTTTATCATATTAACGGTTTTCTACATGCATCTATTTAAGGATGAACACTCAAGAATTGCAGAGATATATTTTTTGCAATAGTAACACTATTCATATTGTTATATAATTTGATTTTAAATTATTCTTAGTATTATCAATTAGTGTTCCCTTATGATTTTATTTTGAAGGGGGAAAAAAAACCCCAACAACAATGGAATACTATGTGTCAGGCAATGTTCTAGCCACTTACAGTCTATTGCTGTTATATCAATACCCTAAGATAGGGAATGGTAGCATCTTCATTTCAGATTAGAAAACAGGAAACTTAAACTAGTGATTCTAGGACTGACCAAAGTGATCTAGGATGAGAGAAAGAAAGAGAGGAAGAAAAGAGGAGTGAGAGCAATAGAAAAAGAGCAGCAAGAAAGAGAATTAAAGGTAATATGAGCATTATGAATTCTACAGAAAATACTATAGTTATATAGCATTCATGTTTTTCATATATGCAAAGGTAAGAATTTCACAAAAGGAGATTTTTATAAATATTTCTATTGGCCATACATACCAAGCATTATCTAGATGTAAAGAAATATCTATGTCTTTTTGTGTTTAATATAACACAGGAAATTATAGAAATGGCTATGCCCTACTTTCTTCAAGTTCAATGAGAGAAATGATCTTCATAGGCTTAAAGAAAGAACAAACTATTTAAAATTATGCTACATTTGCCTGACATTATCAACAACAAAATGAAATTCAATAAAACTCAATTCTGTATTTGAAGCATGTATAAATGATCCTACCAAAATTGATTTCAGAACCTTTCAATATATAGAAAAGAGAGCAAAAATATAAAAATGATGGGAGAAAAGGTGATGTATTGAGAAGAGAACAATGGACTAAATGGCTCCATTTTGTGAAAATTGATATCCCTGAAGAAGATATCAGAGTAAAATTAAAAGAGGCAATACTGAAAATATGATCAAAAGAAGTTTCATGATATAAAAGATTTTTGAATTTTCAAATTAATTAGTACCAACTACAAAAATACATAAGTCAAATCTTATTTAGGCATAGTCTGATAGGAGATTTTAAAAGATAATGAAACTAATTCTACATGCACCTAACCAAAGGCAAATTAAAAATATTATAGATACATAAAGAAAAATATTGATTTTTAGCAGTCTCCTGGGAAATTCTGAACATTCTAAGTAAAAGACTACTTTTTTTCTACAGAAATTCCAGGGATATACTCAAATATATAATCAAAGCCTTGTTCCTATAGTAATGTGACAAGAAGATTATCTAAGATAACTGAGGATCCATGAATCATATTGCTTCCTTCCCCTGGCTAAAACATTCTTTGAAGATATATTTCACTAATTAGAAAATGAAAACAGAAGCTGGGCATGGTGGCACATGCTTGTAATTCCAGTACTTGGGAGGCTGAGACGGCAGGATCCAGGTTTGTGGCCAGCCTCAGCTAGTTAGTGAGGCTCTCTGCAACTTAGTGAGAGTGAGACCATATTTCAATATAAAGAATAAAATAGGGCTGAGGGTTGTGGCTCAGAGATAGAATGCCTCTGGCTTCAATCTTCAGTACCGCAAAAAAAAAAAAGAAAGAAAAATGAAAACAGAAAACTCAAGGTGAGGTAATTGTATTGCTATAAAAGTAAAAGAAATATGGGTCAAAATTGGTAATTGGTTAAACATAATTAAGCACAAACTATTATAAATATATTAACAATTTAAACAAAATGTTCAAGATATATGGTTTTATCACTGAAAGTCTACTCCATGACACAGATTACATGTACAACATATGGGAAGTTGACATGAAAGGAAAAAGCGAAAGTAAAAGTGACAAAAATATATTTTTAAATTTTCAACTTGGGGGCCTTCCAAATAACTATAAAATATCAAAATAAACTATAACATATAGAAAAAACTGAAGATAAAGAAAACATTAATGAAGCATGGAACAAGCAAATAAGTAACAAAACCTAAGAACAATAGGACAATGGATATAACACATTGTAAAAGATGGGAGGCCCTCAGAAACTTACTGAGACCCTGTTTCAAAATAATATGTACTTGAATATTGCCTTCCTCTTCAATTCATAGCCAATTTTTTTCCTGGAGTGGGGTGAGCAAAAGGAGATTTGGGAGATGAAATCAAAGAGACCAGAGCACTGGCATTTGCCATAAATGAAATGAAGAGCCAACAGGGGGTCTTAAGAAGAGGAGTGGCATAATTCAACTCATGTTTTAAAAATGATTGCCCAAGTTTCCTCTGAGTTGAAATTTGATTGTAAGTAATAAAAGGAAAAAGCACTGAGGGTATTCCTGGCCAGATATACTGGTGACTCATTTGGAATCATGGCATTGTATGTCATGAGATGCAGGCATATTCTAGACTAATTGTGAGGGGAAATCATTAGATTTCTTAATACATTCATTGTAGGGAATGAGTGAAACATTAAAGTGAAAGAAGACAAGAGTTCTTGGTGTAAACAAATGGAAATGGAATTTCCAGTAACTGAGACAGGAAAGAACGAAGGTAGAGACAGTTTCAGTAAAACAGATGCCCAGTTTTGGATATGACAGTTTTTGTAGCAGAGGAGAAACTTCCTTCTATCTCTTAGATTTTGTGACTGGACTAAAGGCAGAATAAGAGAAGGTATGAATACAAATTTTACTTCTTAATTTTATATGGCATAGAAGTCTTCAAAATTAAGATGATACAAAGCTGTTAGACCCAAAAATCTGTATTTACTTTTATTTTTATTTCTTATTGTACTGGGGATTGAACTCAGGAACATTCTACCTCTTAGCTATATCCTGAGACCTTTTTTATTTTTTGTTTTGAAACAGGGTATCACTAGGTTGCTGATTCTCCTTAAGTTGAGGCTGGCTTCCAACCTGAGATCCTCTTGTCTCAACCTAAGTACTGTAGTACTGGAATTGTAGGCATGTGCCAACACACCTGGCTCTGTATCCCTTTTTAAACAAAGAATGACAACCTATGGGGATGTGACAAGACAAAAGGAATTTGGCTAATCATGCTAAAGTGTGGAACAGGGATTAGGGAATGTATGAGAGAAACCACTGGAACATAGTGGTTGTTTTAATAGGTTTGTTTGTATTGATCCTCATTACACCAACTCCCTGTCTTATAATAGGGCTATCCTTCTCTTGTTGGTAGATGCATACAATACCTTTCTCATGGAAATTTTTATGTAAAAAAAGGGGAAAACCAGAGAGTCCTTTCTGTATCTGCTGTTTCTCAAGTGCTTTTAGCTAAAAATAATCATTCTGACAAAGATATTTTGGGGTTGCATGTTAGGAACCCTTCCATTTATATTGCCCATTGGATGCCTGGGTGAAGCTGTAAAGAGAGAGTTGTATATGAGAGCTTGGAGTTTGTCAGATGGGTCTGTAGAGATAAACATGTGAACCTCTGGTAAACTGATTGTATTTCAAGTCATGAAACTGTGTGCTTACCTAGAGGAAGTATGTATACACAAGATGGAAGCATTGACTTCTGAGATGTTCCAGAATTAGGCACACAGGAAAAAGTAAAAGAACCAGAAAAAGACTGAAGAGAAATGATGCAGGAAGAAATGCAGAAGAGTGTGATGTTCTGAAGCCAAAAAGGGGGAAAAGTCAGCTTTGTCAATGCTATGATAGATCAACAGGAAGTCCGAGAATTGTCTACTGAAATTTGCTATGTGGATTCCACTGGACGCTCAACAAGGGTATCTATGGTGGAGTGGTGGTCACTAAAGCCTGATTTGTTTAAGAGAGGAGAAAACTGAACTGGGGACTTTCCACGCAGCCTATCCTAGGATAGTGTTACAACAGAAGGAAACAAAAGAATGAGGCCCTAAATACTAGGCAAAATGGGGTCACCATATATAATATTTTATATAAAATAAAATTATAGCTTGATATATATATATATATATATATACATATATATATATATATATATATATGAGAAGTCTTAGCATGTCTACATTGTGGTGGGAATGATTAGTTGAGGAAGAAAAAAAGACAAAATTGATATATTATTTATTTTCACAATAACACTCTATAATAAAGTTCTAATTGTAATGTTCAGTTTTGGTTTTTAGATGAAGACTTGAGAGCAGACAATTTACATGGCATGCCCACTTTTCTGTTTCTGATTTATGTGGTTCTTTCAAGCTTTCTCTCTTTCTCTTTTTCTGTTTATTTATTTTTGGTAATGAGTATTGAACCCAGGAGTTTTCTACCTCTAAGCTACACCTCCAGCCCAATTTATTTTTAGTTTTGAAACAGGGTCTTTCTAAGTTGCTGAGGCTGGCCTTCAACCTGCAATCTTCCTTGCTTAGCTTCCCAAGTTGTAGGATCACAGGAGGTATGTCCCACCATACATGGCTTCAAAGCTTAAATTATTACTTTTATTTCTTTTAGCTTATTTTGTAATATTTAGGTATTTCCACCTGCTCTCATACTTTATTTTCATTGCTTGTTTTCATTAACTGAATTAATACTATTTTGTATTTTATTAATACTACATTTATTCTTATGTCTCTTTTAGGGCTTAATTTTATAATAGAGCCATTGGAGAGAATGGGCTAGATAATTGGCTAAGATAACTTTCCTACCTTTATAGTGGCCCCTTTGTTACTATGAAGATCTCAATAACCTCTGCTACTTAAAAGAGTCATACACATGGAAGCAAAGAACAGAACGGCAATTTCTGGGGACTGAAGGGAGAAGACAAATGGAGAGATACTATTTAAAGAGTATAAAGTTTCAGGTGTGCATGATGACTAAGTTGCTTTATCGCATCATGCCTGCAGTGTACATACTATTTTGTTGACTTAAAATTTCGTTAAGAGATCTCATGTTCAGTGTTCTTGCTACAACTAAAATACATAAATAAATAATAACCTTTGTGTAATCACATACCTGTGAACTAATCCTGGGTCAAGATGCTCTCTGGGTCTGGCATTATAGTTCCTAGGACTACAGGTCTTTCATTATGAGGTACTACTTTATACCTTGTATCTTTTTTTTTAAGATATGTCATGAGGTTGGTCTCCTCAAGATCAGTAACAGCTCTCCTCAATCATCAAAAACTTTTTCTCAATAATCCCAAGCTTCCTCTCCTACTCTATTTAGATGCTATTCTTAGCAATTTTCTCTCAAGGATGAGTCTTTGTCCTTTGAAATCATAGAATTTACTAGAATTTTCTAAGGCCACTGTGGTCATTGTGCACAGAAAAGAAAAACAAATGTTCACCTTCTCTCTTTCACACCATGTACAAGTCTATTTCAGGCATACAGATTTCAACATGAAGAGTTAAGTAATAAAGCTTCCAGGAATAAGTAAAGCAGGCTTTGTGACATTATGTCCACAAAGACTTATACAAGAATACACCAAATGATTAACACTAAGATACAATACAATAAAATTTTATAAACTTAACTATGTTAAAATTAAGAGCTGCTCATCAGAAAGCACCATAAAAGCAGTGAAATTCAAGCTGACAGAGAAAATAGTTGGAATATATAAAGCTGGCAAAAGACAAATATTCAAAATACATGAATGTCTATAAATTAATGAAAAAGGAAGAGAGCCTCATACAAAATGGTTGAAAGAATTAGAACAGGCATTTTTCAAAAGAGAATATTCATAAGGCCAGTAAACATGAAAAAATTGTTCAACTTCATTAGTCATCAAGACAATATAAATTAAAACTTCAGTGCAATCCATTTATACACCCAACAGAATGGTTAGAATAAGACATTTATTCTAAATGTTGACAAGAATCTGGAACAACTGAACTCGTGTTCAGTGCTAGTGAAAATATGAGTTGTTATGATTACATTTGAAAACTGAAAGTTTCAAAGAAAGCTAGCTATATTCATTGCTGGCAGATCCACTTCCAAGAGCATAGCTAAATGAAACCTACTCATTTGTTCCCTCCAAAATTAACACAAGAACATCGATGGCAACATTATTCCTAATAGCTCTCACACTGGAAGTAATCAAATGTCCACCAATATTAAAATGAATATATCATGTCACATAAATACAATCGAATATGCAATGAATTATTTGAAAAGCATGCAACAATATGGAAGAATCTCATAAATTTGGGACAAAAAGAGGCAGACTCCACATCATATATTTATGATTCCATTTACATAAAATTCAAAAAGAAGCAAAAATAATCTATGAGGCTAGAAGTCAGGATCATGGTGACCCTATTGAAGGGAGCAATAATGACTGGGTAGGGTGATATTCCAGTTCTTAATTATGGCACTGATTATGTAACATGTAAGGTAGCTGAATTTATGAAAATTCAGGAATATGTCAGCAAAACTACCTGAAATCAAGTAATTATCAGCTAATATATTATAGTATGACTCAGGTTTGAAAGCTGTTCAAACTTTTCCAAGGATGTCTATCTCATCTGTGTATATAGGGAGGACCTATGCTGCTGATCTCATCCTGGAGGAACTGAAAGCAATGTAATTACTTTCTATAATTTTATTTCCGTTATTTTGAGCATACCCTCCTGAATGCACGCAGGATCCACTTTTGGGAAATGTTTATTTGTAGAGGTCACGTCTTCATTACTTTGGGCCAAAATCCATTGCACTTTTGGTATTATTTAATAAGAGTATTGCTTTTCTGTTGAGAAAGATTGGACATTGCTAATTAAATAGAATTAGACTCAGTGTTACCCCTGTCTCTGCTGTCAAAATCCATTCTCTATCCTATGAAAAGACTCATGAAATAGCAGCTAGTCTTCACTAACTTAGTTCATTCAATTAAAATTAAATTACACAATTGAACTTTTTTTCTTGTCTTTTCTATATAACATTTTACTTAATTGCTTAATTAAAACTGAAGCCTGACATTTGTTTCTTTCTCTTTAGGAAAAAGAGAAAAAGGAAAAAGAAACATATTCATTGCTGTTTTCCAATTCAGTTATTCAATAGGAAGCTCTGGAAATAACCTTCTATTATCACAGAAAGAAAAAGTTTACACTTTTCTCATGAAAATATTTTTTAAAAAGTATAAGAATTTTAATTAAATTCAATGTCAGATTCCAGTTTCTAGGAAGGCACTGATCATACAACGTGTTCAACAAATATCTCTACTTTTTATTGTACCCCCCCCAAAAAAAAAATCCTGGAATGACCAAATTGATTTTCCTTAATAACTTGATCCTTTTCCAGTAGCTATTTTGCCCATGGAAATATTTAGTGGCTCTATGTATTAGCAGCAATATTTAGTACTATTGCTATCCAGTCTCCTTCAATATAATGACTACCATTTGTACAGTGATTATTATTTTGGCATTGCCAAAATTTTAAATGTACATTATCTCTTTTGATAATCAAACCATGCTATCTAATACGTACTATCACTATTTCCTTTTCATAGATGAGAAAACCAAGGCCCAGAGTAGGGAAATGTTCCAGGTTACACAGCTAGTGAATGGCAGAGCTAGGATTTTCATTCAGAATTAATTTTTGTTCTAGTAATTTATCTTTGGGAGTCATACTCTTAACCATTGGATTGTATTACCTCCAAGAAGATAGAGGCCAACAGGTAACTTTTCTGAGGCCATGGGATGAACTTTTTCCATTCATTGATTCATTGATTCAATAGTGATTTACTGGAACCATACTATGTGTATATATATATATATATATATATATATATATATATATATATACACACACACACACACACACACACACACACACACACATACATATATTAGGTATACATCAGTGAGTAAAACAAGTATAGTCCTTGTCCTCATGAAACATAAAGATAATATAGTAAAAATAAATAATTATACAATTGAAAATGACCATAAGCATCTTAATTGTGAATAAGTCTTCATTTTACAGTTTCAGAATATACGAATTTCAGTTACTGTAATTTAGTGAAATAAAATCAATCTTTCAGCAACATGGATCCAATTTCAGTTACCACAGTGTGTTAACAATCAGTAATTGCGCAAAGTACAAAATCAGTTGCCGGCTCTTCAGTCCACAAATTGAGACACGAATAACAGATGCACGTTATGATCAGTAACCAATCACACTGTTTCTTTCAAAAGCTATGATTGATTTCTACTCATTGGTTATTCAATCCCATCCGTACAAAAAGCCTTTAGTTGTGTTGCCTCCTTGTCTCCCAGTGATAAAGTCACGTGGCCTTGCACAAAAATGATATTTGAAAGAGAGAATTGGGCAACAAAGATGAATGTATATCAAAGAAATAAAAAGTGATAATGCTGCCAGTAAAATTCAAATTGAAAGTAAATGGAGTTATAGAAGAAGCAGCTGACTGTGTTGACAGTGCTGCCATTTGAGTGCCTCTAGATATGCAGCCAGGGGAATTTAGTGAAGGCAAATTTATTGACATAAATGAGAAAAATGATTTTGACAAAAAGGAAGTGAATGTTCAGAGTAAGGGACAGGAGCAAAAACCTTGAAGCTAAAGAACTCTCAAAGATATTTCACAGTGTTGAAAGCACATAACATAAAATGTTGGAAATTGATCCAAACTTAGAAAGGAATATGACAATTTACCAAGACATATACAAGGTACTCGCTCACTCAATATTTTAAGTTATAAGATGAGAGGAAGGTGAGCACTATTCAAACAGCTCTCAATAAGCCTTTCCTACAAACCAATGAAATGCCTTTATTTTCAGTGTTTCTAATGTTCTGAATTATAGTATACTAAATAAATATTAGTCTTATTTTAGTTTTTATTTCTCTGTACATTTATAAACAAAAATATGTTTTGAAAAATAATTGAAAGATCATGGAATGATCTTAATTTTTCCCATTGAATATTAAAATTTCTTTGATTTCAGCTTATATAGAGTCTCACACTATTGTGCAAAACAAATCTTGCCTATATGAAAAGAAAAAGCCAAGAAACTAAAACCTCTGACCAATTTTTTTTTTCTACTATGATCATTCCACTTGGGGAAAAGACAATTAAAGTAATATTCTTACATCTCTTTTCCTAGATATCAATTTTAGATATTTTGATTCCCTGCTATACAGATAAGAATTTTGCTTATGTTTATTCTCCCTCTCCTGCCCTATAGCAATATTCTATGTCACTATTATTTTCTTCCACTATTGATTTTCTTTGCACTTATAAATAATATAGCCCACTTTTATTTCCTCTTTTATAATATTCATACTGAAAAATGGAATATTAAGGCCTTATCCATTACTCTGGAACACTTTACCTGTCAACTGAAATTCTGACATTTGCATTTTTACTTTAATATCATCAAGGCTAAGGTTTTACTTCTATATAATCATTTTGATTATTATCCATATAATTATATATTATTCTTGACTATGACTAAACATCATTTCTAAATGTTAACACTTAATATGCCATTTACATTATTGCGACTATGTGACTAATTGTTGAATAAAAACATTGGCAATATTTCAAATTTTTGTCCTACAAATATAGTGATTTAATGTCATTCAACCTAATTCTTACTGCAATGTCAACTATTGGGCAGTGCTGGGATATAGCTATATATTTAATTGAGGAGGTGATGCCTGGCTGGCTAGAGTTTTGGAGAACAGCTGAGGATAAGGGTCAATGTTTCCATATAGGAAATTACTTATATCTCAGTTTATACTTCACTCCTGCTCTCCAGGAGAATCCTGAGGTTATTGTCAACTTCTTTCTTCTAGCTGTGGCTATCTCAGTTCTATTTCCTCAATTACCATGCTTTCAACTGATTTCTGTCTTCTACAAGTTCTTTTCCCTTTCTTTCTTTCTTTCTTTCTTTCTTTCTATCTTCTTTTTAAAAATTTTTCTCTGATTGGACAGCCGATCCTTCTCAATTTCTTTCTCATTAAAATTTGCAGACTTTCCTGTATATTCTTTGAATTTTGAAAGTATCTATTTCTTTTCAGTTCCTAGGAGAAGCAGTCATCAAAACAGGATTAAAAGTACAAGAGATTTATTAACCTGGGAAAAGAGAAAAGGCAGAAAGGATATTGAGAAGGAAGCCTCTCTGACTGCAACTCAGCTCTGAGAAAGTTTTGGCCAGGCTGAGCCAGCCCTAGAGCAACAACTGCACACTAAAGATAGAAAAGGCCTGGTTCTAGTACCCCCTCCTATTGGCTTATAAAAACGTCCAGGGAGAGCATGGCCTCAGCATGAACTTGTAGTAAATTCCAAAGGTCCAGATGTGGCAGCTGGAAGCCACAGCTAAACTATGTTCTCTTGATGGGAGGCCGGAACAATGTGCTACCATGGCGACCCCAGCATCCCAGGAAGAACTCAGCTTTACCTGACCACCGCACCATGTCATCCCCAATTAGAAGATTACTAGAGTTTAGGATCTTGTTACTTAATGATTTACTGATTTTTATATTGCTTATAAAGTTGTCTTAAGTGGTTATTTAATGCTTTCATTGTAGCCTGGTTGATTTACATATGGCTCCTCATCGCTTTCTCGATTCACTATAATTTTCCAGGTAGCTGGGACAGTGTCATTCATTGCTTGACACCTGCCTTTGCAGCAAGCACAGTCCTGTGTGGTCCATACTGTTGTGTTCTCTTTCCAGTCTCCACTCTTCCTTCTCAGAGAACTGTCTTTATAATGCAAATTTACATCTCAGCTCTGTTATTTTTGTACATTTAACACAGTTGTATTTTGACTTCTAAAGTATGTTCAGTCTTACACTTTGGATGATTTACCCACTGATAAGCACTTTGGAACTGTAGCTTGATTTTATGAATCAAAATAATTGTTTCCAGATTGTCAAGAATGGATTTTTTTATTGTTCTTTTCACTAGAAATATGTATTTCTGTTGCTGATTGAGTTGAATTACTTAGTATACAATACACATTTGCTTCTTGTTTTGTTTGTTTGTGTTTTGCAGTACTAGGGATTGAACCAAGGGGCATTATACCTCAGAACTACACCCCCAGCCCTATTTTTATATCCTTTATTTTAAGTCTGGCCTCACTAAGTAGCTGAGGTTGACCACAAACCCTGCAATCCTCCTGTCTAAGCATCCCAAGTACTGGGATTACAAGTGTGCACCAACATGCCTCAGCTTTAAATAACTTTTTTTTTTTTTTTTTTTTTTTTTTTTTTTTTTTTTTTTTTTTTTTTTTTTTTTTTTTTTTTTTTTTTTTTTTTTTTTTGCAGAGTTTGGGATTGAACCTAAGGACTCATGCATTATAGGCAAGCACTCTACCACTGTATGAACCTGACATCATTGTTTTAGGATTGGTGATGTGATAATGATAATAGCTACATCTTAAGCCGGGCGTGGTGGCGCACGCTTGTAATCCCAGCATTTGGGAGGCTGAGACCAGAAGATCCAGGTTCGCGGCCAGCCTCAGCTACCTAGTGAGGCACTCCGAAACTTAGTGAGACCTGGTTTCAAAATAAAGAATAAAAAAATAGGGCTGGGGGTGTAGCTCAGAGGTAGAGTGCCCCTGAGTTCAATCCCTAGTACCGCAAAAAAAAAAAAAAAAAAGCTATATCTTGAATACTATACAAGTCTGACAAGAAGATAGGCTTAAATTACTGCAAGCCACAAATCACAAAAGTTAAAAGAAAAATCCAAAATAAAACAAAGCTTTTTTAAATAATTAAAAATACATAGAATCATTGTCTTTATAATCAAGTGTAAAATACAGATGGTGTTTTCATTTGAGTTCATAACACAGACATAAGAGGGAAATCTCTATGTATGTAGGTCTCAATTAAAATAATATTTCATACACAAAAAGACATATGTACACATGCACATAATTAGAAAATACTTGAAATGTAAATCTCAAGTAAGTTTTAACCTCAGACATATGTAAATAGAACTTCTGAGCAACATTATTAGACATAGGATTTATTAGTTTGACATATTATTTCAACCAAAGAAGATAGCAGTCATATCTTTATACGTATTGAAGAATCCAGAAAACAGATCCACTCACACTATCATCCTGTAAAATAAAATACTTAGGAATAAACCTAACCAAGGAGGTAAAAGATCTCTATAAGGAAAACTATAAAAAGTTGAAAAAAGAAATCGAAGAGGACCTTAGAAGATGGAAAGATCTTGCATGCTCTTGGATAGGCAGAATAAATATCATCAAAATGGCCATTAAATTATCAAGGTCATTCCTCATAGACATAGAAAAATTAGTCCTTAAATTCATTTGGAACAACAAAAAGCCCAGAATAGCCAAAGTAGTTCTTAGCACCAAGAACCATTCAGGAAGCATCATTATACCTAACTTCAAACTATACTACAAAGTCACAGTAATAAAAACAGCATGATATTGGCATAAAAACAGACATATAGTCCAATGGAGCAGAAAAGAAGATTCAGAAACAGACCCACACATTTAGTCAATTGATTTTTGACAAAGGAGCAAAAAACATACACTGGAAAAAAGATAACCTCTTCAACAAATGGTGCTGGCAAAACTGTATCCATATGCAAGAAAAGGGAAATAAACTCCACTTTCTCACCCTGCACATGAGTCAACTCAAGATGGATCAAAGACCTGGAAGTCGGGCCAGAGACCTTGCAGCTACTTGAAGAGGGCATAAGGCCAACACTTCAACACATCAGCACAGGTAAAGACTTTCTCAACAGGACCCCAAAAGTACAAGCAACTCAAAGGAAGATCAATCTATGGGATTGCATTATTTCTTAATTTAAAAAGTTTTACTTTTAAATTATTTTTATTTGCGTTAGAAGTTTTTGTCCTATAAATTGAGGAGATTTGGACTAAGAAGAAAATAATGATCTTGTAATGCTACTTGAAAGTTTCAGCCAATATCTGATCTTTAAAGTTTGAACAAGACCAAGGGATGTTCCCTAAAGATTACACAAATCTGAACTATTAAGAACAGCAATATTTGAGGAATATATAGTGTACTATCTGATTATTTCCTGATTTTTATTATTTATCTATTGCTTTATAGTATTCATGAAAGTGTAGAGGTGGCATGTGATTGTAAAGATCTTTGGAAGTATAAGAGGGCACATGTTTTCATGGAGCATCCACTATGAACTCTGAAAACAGTGGGATTAGAGACAAAGGGGATGGAATAGATGCTAAAGTCATCAATCATTGAGAATCAAAATCTTGGATATTGCTACGAGAAAGTTACCATAATGGTTAGCAAGCGTATAATTTAATATCAGAAGCTTCTATCGGGCTACTGTTTTGGAATATGAGTATAAAAATAATTTGTAACCCTTAATGAGACCGTGGTGCTTAACATAATTTATAACCAGCCCAGGGATACATGAAAAAGAGAAAAAAAAACAACCTTTACTACATAGGTACCGTGAAGGAGTCAGTCTTCTTAGAAGATAGCCAAATTTAGTGAGAGTAATTAGTCAGGAAAGTTATTAAAATATAGCTGAGTTGGCCTATGTTAGATAAAGAGTCCACAAAGTATGTGATTGAAGCTGATTAAGAGTTTAACAAGGATAGGAAAGAGTTTGAATGACGATGAATGATCTAAAAGGTTTGGATTTCTTTGGGGGAATAGGATTTCTGTTGGTGCCTTGGGCATAGCAATAATTGGCTTAGAATGATGGTCCTTGGTATACCAGGACATACTTTCTGTGTGTGTGTGTGTGTGTGTGTGTGTGTGTGTGTGTGTGTATGGATTTGGGGAAACTGGGGATTGAAACTAGAGATATTCTACCTCTGAGATATACTCCCATCCTTATTTAATTTATTTTGAAACAAGGTCACAGTTGGTGAGGTCATTGCCAGATGCTGAAGCTGGCCTTGAACCTACAAATCTCTTGTCTCAGCCTCTCAAAGTACTGGGATTATTGGTGTGTGCCACTATGCCTAGATCATGACATACTCTTGATACACTCACTATAGTCTAATAAACTTAATAGGAAATCCTAATTTGAACAAGAAGGACTGAGAGAGTAGGTATACATTTTATGGAAATTTGGTGAATTTGTATGTAGATGTAGTTTCTACATAATTTTCCCTCTGTTTAAAAAACTCATATATTTCTATTAGGGCATATCTGTCTATGATCAATTCTTTAACTTTTATATGTCTAAAAAATCTTTATCATATATTTTAATTTTCAAAGGATATATTTGCTTATAAATAACTCTAAGTTAGCAGGGTCTTTGTTATTGCTTGTTTTAATTCAATACTTGGAAGATATTTCTCCACTGTTTCCTAGCTTGCATTATTTCTGGTGAGATGTTTGGTATTGTCTTTATATTTGTTTCTTTGTAATTGGTGTCTTCTTTTTTTTCTCTTGCCTGCTTTTAGGCTTAAAATGTTGAAATTTTCAAATACTTTATTGTATGTTTTCAGTAACTTGCTTATGATACATTTTGATATAATTCCCCCACCTCCCATGTTTTTGTGCTTGGGCATTGTGGAGCTTCTTGGATCTATGAATTTATAATTTTCTTCTAACTTGGAAAAAATTTAGCCATTACTCTTTAGAATATGTTTGACCCCCACTTTTGTTGAGATTCATATGTGTGTGTGTGTGTGTATTTATACATTTGACCACATATCATTTTTCCATATTCCAATGTATGATTACTCTCCAAAATACCATTAGTGCTTTCTTGCTTCTCTTCATTCCTTGTTATTTTTATTAGGTACTAGACACTGTGATTTTACATTATTCATATTCATAAGGATATTCTCGAGGTTTTTTCCTGTGATGTGGTTAAGTTATTTGGAATCTGTACGATCCTTTCAAGTCTTGTTTTTAATAAGCTTTGTTAGGTGGACCAGGACAGTATTCCATCCAGTATTAATACCAAGTTACATATTGAGAAGGCAAGACCTTCCTTAATACTCTCACCAATGGTTATGAAGCTTTTCATACTGATTAATGGGAACAAACATTATCCCTGATCCTGTGTTTGCTCTGCGCATTATTTTCCAAATTCTTTTGGATTGCTCATTCCCTATCTTAGGGTAGTTTTCTTACACAGTTTTTCTCACCTGTATCCTCCAGAAAGAACCTCTGCAAATCTTTAGAGTTCCTTTTCTGGACAGGTTTCTTATTTATTGCTCATGTCTATTCTGTAACATTACTGTTTGTTTTCCCTAGACTCTAAGTTCTATTTCTTCAACTCAGGAAGACTATCAGGGCTTCCTCCTTCTTGCATCACAGCTTGAAAACTTTCTATAGGTGGCAAGCAAGGTAAATCTACAACTTGCCTCCTTGGTTTTGCATTTCTCAGGAATTTCTGTGCTTCACTGCCTGATGTCAATTGCTTGAGTCCTGTTGTTTTACGTTTATCTTGTATTTTAGTTGTTTCAGACATGACAGTAAACTTCACACCTTTTGCTAATGGTCACTATTTGCGCTAATACTCATTGAGCATTGGTTCTTTTAAATATCAACAGTTAAATGCAATAGGAAACTAATAAAGAGAGAAAAACAAAACCTTAGTATTTGAGAATTTTAGATGTCTAGAGACATAAACATGTTTCAAGGCATAATTATGCAAATAGATGGCAAAGTTTAAAATAAAGGTGTCAACTCTTCAACTTCATGTAGTATGAAGGAACACAGCTTGAGCCAAAAAAATCTTATTTCATAAGGACATCTTAGAAAGTGTTATCAAAAGGACAGTGTCAACTTTACTAGTATTGCTCATTAAATTGAAAATGGACTTGGAAAAGGTCATGGGGATTAGAGGTTAGATAAGTCATAATCAAAGCAATTAGCAATGGATTATGTCTCATGAGTTCCCTAGTAAAGGAAGTCTCATTTGAAATTGCTGATCCCCAAATGGTATTTATTTGCTTGACTAGAACATAATCCAAATACCCACCGCCTTCTTTACTACATAAATATAAATACTATTCTACTCTCCATCTAAATTTACAGGATGCAAAGGATATAAAGTAATTTTCAAGTATATGCATATTATACAGATCACACCTTTGGACAATGATTTGTAGATACTTGGAAATTTCTTTTTACAGAAAATCTAACTAGAGAGGGCACTCTAAATGCAGCTCATTGGCTGGTTTTAATAGAATAAGATGTTTACTATTATTGGACTCTAGGGAGTATTCTGGACATCTTAGTACAACTCAATTAAATCATATCTAAACCTTAGCCACCAATATCTCTTCTTTGAATTTTGAATTGTATTTTAATGTTTTCTAATACTGTTATCATATTTCTAAATGTATTTGTGTGTGTGTGTGTGTGTGTGTGTGTGTGTGTGTGTGTGTGTGTGTGGTACTGGGGATTGAAACCAGAGGCATTCTACCTCTAAGCTACACCCTCAGCCTCATTTTTTATTTTTTTATTTTGAAACAGTGTCTCACTAAGTTGCAGAGAGCCTCACTAAGTAGCTGAGGCTGGCTGTGAACCCATATACTCCGGTTTCAGCCTCCCAAGAACCGGGATTACAAGCGTGTGCCACCACACCTGGTTTAAATGTGATAATTTATAAGAATATGCTTTATAGGATTGAGGTGTAGCTCACAAGGCACAGCACTTGCTTAGCATGTGCAAGGTTGTGTTTGATCACAAGCATCAACACAAAAATAAAAGCATATATGTGAATCATATACATATATATTATGTTTTAAAACATATATATATACACATACTTTTTAAAAGTATATATTGTACCACTACTCTGAGAACTCTTAGATTCTGTCACCTAGGAAGTTAATCAGTCTCCCATACTATGAATCTCAGTTTCTGTAGCTGTGATTTGTCAGTTTGACTTTTCTAATAATAGATCATATCTTAAACACTTTGCAGATGTGAGGGTTTTTTTTAATCATTGTTAGTCTTTCACAATATAGTGTGACTTCTAAATGTATATATTTGACTATAACCCTCAATTGCATACTATGAATTTTCAAAATGTCAACCTTTTACCTAGCACAAGCACACCAGACCCTTACTACTTTATTAAATATACACAGATAAGATGTCTTAGCCATGATCTCAATCTGAGAGAAAAATGAAATACTGGAGTGACACACTTCAGGATAAATAAAGGAACAAGTATAAACCTCAAAAGGCAGACAACAAAGAGATCTGAAAAAGATCACTTGCAAAGTATAACAGTTATGAAACTATCTGAACCTAACTAGCGGGGAATAGTCATTGATGGAGGAGCATAGAAAATCAAGGATCAGTGCAGAATTGGATTTAAATTCAATATTATACCCCAGATTATCCATGAAATAAGTTAAAGTGTTTTTACATACAGCCATGCTTTATCATGCTATTCTACTCTAAAATCCAAGGTTCATTTGTCTTTCTAGTTCTAGGTGGTTATAAAGTATTAGATCTGTATTTAACTTATTGGTTAAAACATCATTCTGGAGCATATTGCCTGGGTTAAAACATCTGTCCAGGATATTAGATAATATTAAGGAATTATTATTTATTTTTATAGGTGTAGTCAAAGTTTCAGGTTCTATTTTAAAAAGGGTCCTTATCTTCCAGAGCTAGATTCTGAATACACACAGTTAGAATATGTGATATGGGATATTTGCTTCAAGATAAACCATATGATAGGGAGAATCTAGGTATTTGGATAAAACAAGACTGATCATGAATTGATAATTGTTGAAACCAGATGATAAGTTCATATAATTTTATCTCTACTTTTTAATCTTTAAAATTAAACAAAATTTGTTCCCTCATATAATATTCCATGACTTTAGATGAGAATGAGAGATATCTGCCTCATAGGATTGTTTGAGAAGGAAATGAGTTAATTGATATAATGTACTTAGAATATTGACTGTCTCCAGAGGTGCTCTGTGAATATTACCTTTCGAAAAAAAAAATAGCCATTCCATGTCTTTTCTAAATTAAATTTTTCTATGACACAATACAGAGAAATCTCTTGCTTCATTTTTACATCTTCCTCCAATGGTGATATCTTGTACAACTATAGCATAATATCCTAACCAGGATATTAATATTGATTTAATCATGACACAGAATATTTCCATCATCACCAGGAGATCCCTCACTGTTGCTCTTTTGTAGCTATACTTCCACTCGCTCCTTAACCCCTGGCTACCACTAATCTTCTATTCATTACTTCAGTCATTTCATGAAAACTCTAGAAATAGATTCATACTGCATGTAACCTTTTGGGACTGGCTTTTCTCATAGCATAGCTCTCCAGAGATTCATCTAGATTATAGTGTGGGTTAGTTCATTCATCCTTATTGCAGAGTACTATTCCACGATATGGATATTCCACAGCACGTTTAATAGTGAGTAATGACTCACTATTTGCTGCAGATGATCTGGGTGATTGTCAGTACTTGGCTATTACGGAATTAATTCCTACAAACATTTGTGTGTAGGTTTTTCTGGGAGCATATATTTTCATTTCTCTAGAATGAATGCCCCCGAGTCATATTATAGTTTCATATTTAGTTTTATAGATACTGCCAAGATGTTTTACAAAATGACATTAACATTTTAAATTCACAGCAGCAATGGAGGCATGGTGATTTTCTGCATTCTTTCTAGCAAGAATTGAATTGTGTTATCACTATTTATTTTTTAATTCTAGCCTCTGCGATTGGTGTTTGGCAGTACATCACTGGGAATTTAATTTTGTTAGAGATCTTTTTATGGGCTTACTTGCCATCTGTATATCCTCTGCAGAGAAATATCTGCTTATGTCTTTTGCCCATTTCCTAATTGAATTGTTTGTTTTTCAATCAGTTTTTAAGATCTTTTATAATTTATTATTAATTCAACAAATACTTAATGCGCCATACTTAATGCTAAGCCCTGTTCTACGTACTTGGGATATCTTGGTGAATGAAACGGAATTTCAGCCCCTTAAGAAGCTTACAGTCTATCAGAGGGAGAAAGACAATGACAGACACAAGTAAAATACAGAGCATGCTTCTAAGTTGCTAGTGCTACAGTAAAAGAAAAATGGAACAGAGTAAGGGGGATCCAGGATCAAAGGTACAAGCTGCAACATCAAACTGCTTATTCACGCTTAAATATAAATGCACATGCAGGTACACTTCTCTTTTGAACAACAACAAGGAAATTTTGTGGGAATTATTTCATGAAGAGGAATGATGGAGTTTATAATAGCTAAGATTTATTGACGCAATTAATTAGCCAATCACTAAATTTTCTGTTTACTATCTCATTGAATCTTCATAATACAGTACATTTTATATCTTGAAATGTGTTTCTAGTTAATTTACTTACCCCAGACTCCATGACTTTTCTCATTCTATTTGATACTGTAGTAGTCCCCTACCCCTTCCATCCACCTGAGTTTTCAGTTACCTGCAGTCAACCATGGTCTGGAATTAGCAAATAAAAATTCCAGTAATAAACTGTTTCAAAGTATAAAATTGCATGCTGTTCTTTGTAGCATGATGAAATCGTGTGCCATCTTGCTCTATCCTATCCAGGACATAATTCATCTCTTTGTCCAGCATATTGACATTGAATACATCACCTACCTGCTTGTCACTAAACAGTTGTCTGGGTTATCAATGTTGTGGCATTGCAGTGCTATGCTCTAGTAACCCTTATTTTACTTAAGAATGGCCCCAAAGAACAAGAGTAGTGATTCTGGCAATTTGGAGATGCCAAAGAGAAACAGTAGAGTGCTTCTTTCAAGGGAAAAGAGAAGTTCTAGACTTACAATGAAAGGGAAAAAATCATATGACGAGGTAGCTAATATCTGTAATTTATCTTTGTGAACCTTTGATTGTACTTATTTGACAAATGAAATTTATCATAGTTATGTATGTGTGAGATGAAACATAGTATATATATATAGGGTTCAGTGCAGCCACTGTGGGTCTTGAAATGTATCCTCCATAGGTAAGGGAATACTATTACATCAGATCATTCAGAGTAATTTATTTAATATGTGTCTGTTCGTATTCCTACCACTTAAGGCTTATTTCATTGCTAAATTTCAATAAGCTTTAAAATTTCTGCATTAACTGCGCACTCCCCCTCTTCCTGGAATTCTTATCCCTGTGTAATACAGTCTTCCTCATATTCTTGTCTCTGTTTAATAGAAACATTCTTAGACTTCCAGTGAACAATGTATACCAGCTCTCTGTGTTATCCTCTATTATGTCTGGCAAAATATTTGTTAACGTTTCCTTGTTTGGTTATTGTCATAGAATTTGACTGGGTCATATAAATTTAATTCACTAGAGTATACCCAATACCTACTTATTGAACAAAAAATATACAGAAAACCAAAATATGAATAATGGTTTAACTCTGTGTGACATTCAAAATATTTAGTGTTTTAGTGTATAAAACTTCTATAATATTACTCATTTAATCATATCTAATGCTTTTCATCAAGTTAAATATTTTCCTGAAATATTGCAGAAAAATATTCTTCCTTTTCCCTTTTGAACACTACCTAAGCCCATCCTCTTAGAACTATTCACCATTTGCAATCCTTTTCCAACATTCTCTCTTCAATAAATGATCGATGATTTCATTTGTCATCAGTCAAAAACCACCTATAAGAAAGGACATTCCATAGACCCAGCATTTGCACACTGTCTTATACCTTCTCTAGTTCACCAATTGACTGGCCACTCAGCCACATGCTCAGGAGCCTCTCCTGAGTGTTAGGACCAAATTCAACTGTACTGTGCTTCCATGGGTCCAAAATTAAATTCTTTTAATTAAGGGAGAAAAAGTAAAATATTTGGGGATTTGGGAGAAAAGAAAATAGGATTCATGTTGACCAAACTCATGAAAATATTGGTTATCTTGATGATGATTCATTTAAATCTGGACTTGGGAATCATTTGTGCTGCTATTTAGGAAAAATGGTCATGTCCCCTGAATAGGTTTAACCATTTAGATGGATTAAGTGCTCTTGCTGTTCACACTGAATCCATTTTGCCCAGTGTATATATCTTATTTCATCAGTTACCTTCTTTCTCCATAAACTTGTTCAATCACAAATCCCTTTTCCTTATTCTGTTACGCTATGCTTTTTCCCTTTCTCCATCAAAACTGCACTTTCACCAAGATTAAATAGTTCTTACTTGGTTTATAATTGACACTAATTTTACTGACTGGTACTATTATTATTTTTTAAAATAACTTGTTTCTCTTTCTTGCTGTTACCTCCATTAATCTAGAAACTCCCAATATCCCATACAAAGCCAAGGTGTTCCATTCCTCTTCTTATTCTTTGTCATAAATTGCCAAGTTGAGTCATCTCACCATAAAAACTTTAGTAAGGATTTCTCCACAAGTGTTCAATATAAGGCTACTAAAGCTTGGAAATTTCCTAACATTAATTAGCTGTTTTGCGGCAGAACTTGCTTTTCCAATCAACGTAAGTGATCCTAAAGCACATGTTCTTTCCACTTTCTTATACTGCCATGGGCTAATTAAGAGACAAGAGATTTGGACAGCTGCTTCTGTGGACCAGTTTATAGGGGGTTTAAAATATTAATTTGGTGCTAAGATAACATTGGAAACACACTGAGAAGGAGAACATTCTATTTCACAGAGTTCCTGTCAAGGATCACTCTGTATGTTCCTGGAAGAAATACTTATAGACCACTTGCAGTACTTTCCACGTGGGACAATGTTTGCGTTCTATTGGGCAACAGAGCAGGTTCCACCATCACTCTTCCTTTGCTGTTTATCCCTCATACAGAATTCACCACTGCTCAAAACCAGTGGCATCCATTATTTAAGAAATATAAGTTTGAAAGGGTGAAAATGATTTTCATACTAGCATTGTCATATGTCTCAATCAGCCCTGTAATCAGTTCTGTACTTTGTAGGTTATGGGACATTCTCATGTAAAGAAATGCATCTGTCAGGCATGGTGGGAGGCTGAGACAGGAGGATTACAGGTTTAAAGTTAGACTTACCAATTTAGCAAGAGCTTGTTTCAAAATAAAAACTATAAAAAGAGCTGGGGGTGTAACTTGGGTGTAAAATGCCCCTGGGTTCAATCTCTAGTACGAGAGAGAGAGAGAGACAGAAGGGAGGGAGGGAGGGAGAAGGGAAGGGGAAAGAGAGAGAGAGAGAGAGAGAGAGAGAGAGAGAGAGAGAGAGAGAGAGAGAGAGAGAGAGAGAAAGCAGCACCATTCACATCTATACTATAGCCTTGCTACAGAATTTCCACAGGCATAAATCTATATTTAATATGTTCAAAATTTTATATGAATGGAAATCATGTTATATAAATGCATATTTGTTAACAAATACAGAAGTAAAGTTAAAGACCCACTCTTAATCACAGAAGAAAATATTAGGCAGACCAAAAAAAGTTGAAACTTTGGGGCCAAGTGGAAAGGTTAAAATAAATGTGAATACATACAGATCACTGGTACCACTGTATACGGTATATGTTTAATGTTCTTCAGAAAACAGGTTCTTCAAGTTCTTCTAAGATTTAAGAGTGATAACATTATAAAGACCACATTTCCAGGATTGGAGGATTGTTGAGAATGTTCCAACTTCTTCCAGATGCAAAAACATTAATACTGGAGTACAACTCACTTTGGAAGATTCATGAAAACAGTAAGAGCATGAACATAAATGGTGAAAAAATCTGACATACCAGACTTTCTTTTTCAACATAAGTTTTTCACATCAAATCAGGATAGAAAATGTGGCAGTGTTCCAATTTTGGAAGAAGCCATCCCAATGGAATGACAAAGACAAAAATATTGCAATGTTCATTGTGGACAAGCCAAGATTTATTTTTGGTATTAGAAATAGGTCACTCTAAATATATAAGGACATATTTAAATTCACCGACAGATATTCAAATGCAGAAATATTAAAGAAATCTCATTAGCGCATTTGTAAGAGTGGAAAAACTTCTGAGCATATATAATATTTCTGGAGCAGGTTTGAATATTAAGTAAAAAAGCAAAAAACTACTTTTTAAATTTTAGCCTGAAGACTTTTATAAGTAAAATATTGAACTTAGTTTTTTCATTCCTAGAAGCCTGAAATAAAGACCATCACAGCAATTGTAGCATTATCCTGTTTCTACTTACTATTTTGATAATAATATTTTAGTTGCAAAGGTTAGACTGATGACTCAAAGTGAAACTAAATATTAATATAATTGCATGAAGAATTCAGACTGAAAATATCTTACTTTACTTAAGACTCCTGTATCATTGAGATTAATTTTGATTAGAGTTGTGTGACTGATACTCAGCTTCCTAAAACATAAGTATTATTTGCATATTTAGTTACAACCAATGGCATCTTGCAAAGTCTCTTCTGTAGATTAATTTGGTTACTTCCCTGATTCAATTGAAAAGGTGTTGGGAAAGAAAGACTTCCAGATTTCATGCTACATTCTAAGGTATATTGTGACATGAAACTGAATGCTAATGTTTGGCTACACATCTTTATCTATTGGCATTTAACTTCACATAAGTGAAAGCATATATTTGGTAAAATCATTATAATACATGATGAAAGAGATTCTGGTAAATATGGTAGTTCTGTTTCCCAAGGTGTGGTTTCACAATTTAGCACAGTAGAATAAGCTTAAGCACAATAATTTGGTGTATCCCTTTTATTAGTTGGAATTTGGCTTAGATCAATTTCCAAAAGGGGATTTGGATTACTGTGACTCCATTGCTATAAAACCCTTCACTTTCAGTAACTTTTCCAATTTTGGTAATGAAACTATTTGGGTGCTCACACTTGCACTATTCCTTGAAATCTTGCCCATTAGTTTACTAGAACCCCATAAAACACTAACTTGTGTTGTGTGCAGTAAGGAGGCCAATAAAACACCATATGTTTGGTGACTAAACTATTAAAAAATGTCCTTGCACCTCTTCCATAATATTCAGTGACATAGGAATTTTAGATTTGACTGTGTCAAATATATTTAAAATATTCTTTGTTCTTAGTATACCTTCTTCATAAACGTCAAGATTGAAATTTCCCAAGAAAAATGAACACTAGATTCTGGACTAATAATTTATTTTACAAAAATAAATTCAGAGAATATCCTGCTTCTACTGCTTTGCATAAGATGTTCCACTTATCTTTAGTGCCTAGAAAACAGAAGCCTCAAAAGAAGTACATAAACACAGAATAAATGCATTTAAACCAACTTTCTAAAGTATGAGTTCTATAACAAACCATATTTGGATAAAGGAAAACAAGAGAATTATTCTTGGACAAGATCAAAAAAACTACAAAATATGAGAATTGAAAGACCTTAATTTAAAACCCCAACTTAGCCTGCTAATCATGGCGACATTATTAAACTAAACTGGAACTAGTGAAGCAAAGTAAGGCATCTATTTGTAACCCAAATAAAATATAAACAATTATAATGGGCAGGCAAAACCACATTGGTTTCTACTTCTACTGTACATCTTTTGTTCCAGAGATTGGTAAGGTTTTTCTTTTGAAAAAAACAAATTAAAAAAAAAATGAAAACAAATAAAAATATGCCAAGGTATGTGAAATTCAAGTTGGGTGGTGCCTTGGTATGTTTGTTGTTGCTATAACATAACGCCACAGAATGAGTAATTTGTAAAGAAAAGAAGTTTATTTATCTCACAATTCTGGAGGCTGGGAAGTCCAAGGACATAGCAGCAAGGTCTGGCAAGGGCTTTCATGCTATAACATAACATGGTGGAGGAATCAGATAGTGAGAGAGTCAGAGACTACCCACGTGAAAGAGCTCACTTTTACAATAAACCTACTTATGCAGGAACTATCTCATTCCTGAGAAAATGACATTAATTCACTCATGAGGGTGGAGCTCTCCTGACCTATGGCTTCAACTCTCAGCACTGACTCAATGGGAATTAAGGCTCCAGCACATAAACTTGTGGAGAGCACATGAATACCATTGCAGGTACTAAGTAAATTGTGGGGGTGGTATGGTTAATATTGCATGACCATGTCAAACTTTCTATGAATGTTTTTTCATTGCAATTTAATTTAATGAATACAGTTTGAAAATAGAAATATATCTGAGTGTGTGGGTGTATGTGTGTGTGTGTGTGTGTATCAGGGAGAGAGAGAGAGAGAGAGAGAGAGAGAGAGAGAGAGAGAGAGAGAGAGAGAGAGAGAGAGAGAGAGAGAGAGAGAGACTCAATCTCTCTGGAGGGAGAAAGTAAAATACAGAGAATGTAACTATGGCTACTGGGTATGTAGGTTGTGATTGGATTATCTTGTGCTCCAGTTTCAGATCTTGGAGTATAGATGATGTGAAGAATGCTGGAGAGAAAGGAAGGAAGCAATAGTTTTAATTTTAAAAAGTGCAAAGTGTGGCTCTTTCAAATTGCCTAGCATTTCCTGGCACTCCCCTCTTGTTAGAATATCAGCCAAGTTTCTCTTGCACAGCTGATTTTGGTATATAAATGCTATTCTCGTAGCCACTAGATCTCTCCATCCTGTAGAGAGATAAAAGTTAAGGAACTCAAGATTCATTTCTTTAAAATTCATTTCTCTGTGACAAAATAACTTTATAACTTAGAATAAGAGTAACTATATGGATCACTTTAAATAAAAAGTATTGTCCTTTTATATTTTAGCCCAGTCCACCAACTGACTATACAATCTTGATATTAAAATAGTGCCTTTGTCCGTTTTTAAGTGGACGTAAGTGAGATATGCAAATAAGTATTTCTAAAGACCTCTCAGACACTGGTGAAAAATGACCTGGATATGTGAAGTATTATTGTTGATATTAGAAAAAAGCAGTGTAAACTGTCACATTTCTGTAATAACTGACAGGTCAATATATATTATAACTTTTTAGCTACATTCAAAGATGCAATTAAACAGACCCCAATTTAAATACTTCTAAATAAAACATACACAGCTGTGGTAGTAGTGACAGTTAAGATTTTCTTTTTTTATGGTATTTGAGAGATCACATAGCATACTCAATGGCATTGATTTTGGGATGAACTCAATTTCCACACATCATTCAACTGTTCATAAAGGTTACAAGAAAGGTGGAAGAATAGATCAATAGAGACTGAAGGAGACCAGTAGCTTGGCAAGTGCCACACAACTATCTACTTAGGGCATGAGTTAATAGAGCTCTTTTCACTCCCCCTGCCCCTGTTAAACAAGGGGGTGGGGGAGAGAGAGAGAGAGAGAGAGAGAGAGAGAGAGAGAGAGAGAGAGAGAGAGAGAGAGAGAGAGAGAGATTTTTTCAAGTTAGGAGATATTGGAACATTTGGAGATACTGGAACATTTGAATCTCTTCTAACTTCTCTTTGTACATCTTCACAGAAAGAAAGAGTTCTCATTAAAATATGAACATTTTAATTTCAAATGAGCAAATTAGCCCTTTGAACAAAATGACCCTCATATTCAAACATTTAAGAATGTCATCTCTTAAAACTTAAGACTGCCACTCTGGTCTTGCTCACTTGCAGAACACACATTGAGTCAGGAGTTCAGAGCAAGACAAATGGCTCTCTCTCCAGTTCAGCAGGCTACAGGGAACATGAGTAAGGGCATGCCGTAATCTCCATTCCAAACTAATGGTTGCTTTAGCAAATATTCATTGATTTTGGTCCTGGCTTATCAGAACCTTCTGTAAAACATGGAATAGAGTAGGAAGGTGGAAAACTTTATTCTTTCGTGTTGTTTAAGCTTTTTGATAATATAATTATCAATTATATTTTAACATTATATTTTTTTGGATGGTTTTGATTTTTCTTCTTTAATTTGGTCCTACTTTGACAGATTTGTAAGTGACGTCATTTAAACCAATAGTAATCATGATGTTTTGCCCTTCTGTGCTATTTTGAAATTAGATTTCAAATGAATATTTTTTAGTTGGTGGGTATAATTAACTCTGGAATAAATGCAATGAGTCGATGTGCCTGTCTTGTTGGTAAAACGGAAACACGAAGCACTACTTTTCTATTGCTGATGTAAGAAATGGCTCCACATCTATGGCTTTAAGAATACAACTTTATTATCTTATAATTGTGTAGGTCAGAAATTCAACATTGGGAAAAAAAAAAGAAATTCAACATTGGTCTAAGTGATTTAAAATACAGGTAACTAGCAGAGTTGCGTTTTCTTCTGGAGGTTCTAGTGACAATCATTTCCCTGCAGTTGCCAGCTCCTGCATTTCCTGGATTGTGGTTTTCTTCTTCATTTTCAATATTGGCTATATCAGGTCAAGTGCTTCTTGTGCCAACACATCTCTAATTACCTATATCCAGGAAAGATTCTTACATTTAAGGACTCATGTGATTAGATTGGCATCACCAAAATTATCTAGAATAATTTCAAACTTCATAACTTTAACCACACATGTAAAGTCCCTTTTTCTATATAAAGGGCATATACTCTTAGGTTCTAGAGATTAATATGTCAGTATAATTGAGGTCCCCACATCATTATAGTCAAAGCTATCTGAGCAGTATTAAATCTTTGTGTGTGTGTGTGGGGGGGGTTGGGGATTGAACCCAAGATCATTCTACCTTTGAACGACACCTTCAGCCCTATTTAATTTTTTATTTGAAAACAAGGTCTCGCTAAGTTGCTGAGACCTCACTAAGTTGTTGAGGCTGGCTTTGATCCTGTGACCCTCCTGTCTCAGCCTCTCGAGTACTGAGATTACAGGTGTGCACCACTATACCTAGAGTATAGCACTGAATCTTTTAAATAATCTATAGTTGTTATTCAACCTAATAATCAAGCAGAATAATTTTGTTCTTTTTTATTGTAATAGTTCGTGCTTTGTATGTATACATCTTTGTTAGGTATGAATTGATAGAGACAAATGTGCACACATTTCTCATCTGACCCCTTCCCCAATTCCTACCCCGCTCCCTCACCCTTCCTCCCTCTCAAGTTCAGTTCAGTGAGTGACCTTGATATAATTGTGTAAGTACCTCATATCCTTAGGATGCCCTCCCCCACCCCCCCCATCCATCTCCTTCGGTAAAATCAACTTCTTTGTTTATCGAGGGTCTCTACTTTTTTCATCTGGGGACCCTCTTATGCCCCATCTTCTCCCTAACCTCTGCATATTAGGGAGAACATATGCTTCTTTACTCTTTGTGACTGGCTAATCTCACTTAACATAATGTTTTCCAGTTGCATCCATTTCCCTGCAAAGAACATGATTTTGTTCTTCTTTATGGCTGAGTAAAATTCCACATTGTGTACATATCCCATAGTTTTGTAATCCATTCATCTGTCGATGGACATCTTGGCTGCTTCCATAGTTTGGTTATTGTGAATTGTGCATCTATAAACATAGATACACATGCATCAGTCTCATACTTCCACACTCAAAACTCTATATTCACTACCAGATTCTCCCAACAGATATAAACTCAAGAGCAAGGGAACCATGGGAAGGAAAAATAACAAAGAAACAATGAGCTACCATAACCCTTCAATAACAGATCTCACCAACCCAGAATGGCAGAGATTACCAGAAGAACAATTCAGATCTCTAATACTAGAAACAATACAGAATTTTCAGAAAGAAAGCAGGGAAAATTGGAAAGAATTAAAGGAAGAAATAAAGGAACAAATAAACAAAGAATTCGACATCCTGAAAAGAAACCAAAGAGAAGCATTGAAGGAAGTGAAAGATGAAATAATCGAAATGAAGGCCTCAATACAAACTATAAACAGCAAATTAGATCACATGGAAGATAGAATATCACTCCTAGAGGATGATCACTCCAAAAATGAATCTATAGTGCATAACTTAGAAAAAAAAATACGACAATATAAATTGGATGTTGAGCCGGGCGTGGTGGCGCACGCTTGTAATCCCAGCATTTGGGAGGCTGAGACCGGAGGATCCGGGTTTGAGGCCAGACTCAGCTACCTAGTGAGGCACTCGGAAACTTAGCGAGACCTGGTTTCAAAATAAAGAATATAAAATAGGGCTGGGGGTATAGCTCGGAGGTAGAATGCCCCTGAGTTCAATCCCCAGTACTGAAATAAATAAATAAATAAATAAATAAATAAATAAATAAGTAAATAAGTAAATAAATAAATAAATAAATTGGACGTCAAAGAGTTCTGGGTCAATTTTAAAAGAGCTAACCTAAGAGTAATAGGCATAGAAGAGCAATTAGAAGTTGAAACTTATGGAATAAACAATCTCTTCAAAGAAATAATATCAGAGAATTTTCCAAACATAGAAGGAGAATTCGACACACAGGTACAGGAAATGTACAGAACTCCCTCAAGACAAGACCAAAGAAGTTCGCCACACCACATAATAATCAAGTTGACTAATTTTGTTCTTAACCATTGGAAAATTTCTTTGGCTATAATTTTGCAAAGTACTTTTCAAGATTTTCAAGCTAATTCCAACCCTTTTGAAGGAATGAAATCAGTATTATTTAAATATTTCAGCTTTGAGGTTTTTCAATTTAGTAATAATAATTACATGAATAAATATTATTACTTTGGAAAACAAGTATAATATTATTTGGTTGTATTTGAGAGAGGAGAACTGGATTTTAGCCTGGAAATGCTACATACCATATGATCTTGGGCACATATCCTAAACTCTCCAGGCAGCTGTGCCTCATATAAAAAATGAGTAGATTAAGTTACATAATCTCAAAAAAATCTTAAATGACAAAATTCTATAATTTTGTCACTTCATGGTTATGATTAGTTCTTAAAAGCTATGGAAATTAAAAGCTATGCCAGATGTTTTAAAGCTCATTAATGATAAATTATTACATAATTAAAATTCAGAATCAAAGAATCAATACATGTTTAACAAAACTATTTTGCATAGCAAAACTAGTGTGTAATTCACCCACATAGGCTAAAAACCAATTATGCCATTATTATTAGTTTTTATTCATTTTTATTAACTATGATCAAGTAACCATTTTGAACAAATTTTTTGATTTGTGTTAGGTCCTTAACTCTTTAAAACTAAAGATATGTAGATAAATTGTAGTTGTTGTTTCACCAAAACAACAACAACAAAATCCTAAAAGAATATATTTTATTTAGGAAATAATTGTATTAAAAATTCATTTGTGGTAGGAAGGAATCTTGTAACAAACATAAGGAGCTGGGTAATTCCCAGAATATTGCACATTTGGATGCTGACAGATCAATATTAGTTGAAATGTAGTTTTAAATCCTTTTGATATAACTAATACCTGTGTGTTGACTATTTCTTTTGGCAAAATATTACAATGCTATATCTAAGAATAATAGCATTAGAGCAGAGCTCTAGCCTCATTCTGTTGTTCTGAAACAAAATTCCTTTGTGATTTCCATTGAAAATTGCTTCTTTACCTCCTGATGTTCTCTGGGCTGCCCGGTGGCTGTTATGTTACAAACCAGAAGCAATGACTATGTGAGGAGAAATCATATGACTTAGTATATAAACTCAGAAATATTTGTTCAGAATGCCTGCAGCCACAAGTGCCACATGTAGTCATGCCTATCCTTAATACTCTGTGGGTCTAAGATATCTTAATCTTAGCAACAAGATGATAATCTCTCCCAGGTATTTTGTGACACTCATTATCTTCTAAATCTATCGTGGATCATGATTGGTTTTCACTCTTAAAAAGCACTAGTTATAAACTGTATTCCAGTATCCATGTTAGTCCAGTCAAATATAAGATTAGTAAAGTGTGTGTGTGTGTGTGTGTGTGTGTGTGTGTACATGTTTGTTTTTGTTTTGTTTTTTGCAGTACAGGGGATTGAACTCAGAGGCATTCTACCTCCAAGCTGCATCCCCAGTCCTATTTTTTTATTCTTTATTTTGAAACAGGGTCTTGCTAAGTTGTGGAGCGCCTCACTAAGTAGGTGAGGCTGGCTGCAAACCTGTGATCCTCCTGTCTCAGCCTCCAAAGTACTGGAATGACAAGAGTGTGCCACCACTCCAGGCTCTACATGTGTGTTTTGACTTGGCCAATGTTACTTTACATTATTACTAATATTTACATTGAGAAATATTTCTATTAGTTAAATATTTAGTTTGCTAAAGGCTCTGACTATGCTCTTATATCCATTTGCATTGTTAGTTTCTAAACAAATGGTTTTGATTGTAGTCAGTTCTAATATGGACAATTTAGTTAAACAAAATTTTTAATGCCACCAAAACTTTGAGACAGAATATTGGACTTCTGGAATGGTAGAGTGATAT
>PVLC010014115.1:0-39946 GCA_004027655.1 Graphiurus murinus | reverse complement strand
AATCCCAGCATTTGGGAGGCTGAGACCAGAGGATCCGGGTTCGCGGCCAGCCTCAGCTACCTAGTGAGGCACTCTGCAACTTAGTGAGACTCGGTTTCAAAATAAAGAATAAAAAAATAGGGCTGGGGGTGTAGCTCGGAGGTAGAATGCCCCTGAGTTCAATCCCCAGTACCACAAAAAAAAAAAAAAAAAAAAAAAACATGTATATGTCCCTCAGCAAGAGAGTGAATATGTAATGATACACAGGATATACATATGGTTATAGTTTGGATCTGGAAAGTCTTATGTATCCAGAGGTAAAGCTTATAGGAACTGATTGCGTATGATTCGATGGTGAGATATCTAACCTTGTCAATACATTAATCCATTCCATGGATTAATAATTTGAACGGATGCTGGTCTGGGAGGTGGGACCTAGGTCCCTGGGGCATGCTCTGGAAGGGTTTGTCTTCTCCCAACCTCACACCCCCTCTCTACATCCTGACTGCCATGAGCTGAGCAACTTTCCTCCATGCCCTTCTACTGTTCTATTTTGCCTCATCTCAGGCCCAAAGCAATAGAGTCAGCCAACCATGGACTGAAACCTAAGAAACTGTGAGCCAGAATAAATCTTTCCTCCTCTAAGTTGTTCTCATTGGGTATTTTGGTCACAGGGATGAAAATATGACTAACAGACAATAGATAAAATACTATTCATTGGCTTAAAATAAGAAAATGAAGATTGATGTATAAATAGATAATATACAAGTAGATAAATACATACATGTTAAATATATAATGCTGAAATGTTGGATGATGACATACCTTTAGAATAAAACATACAGAGCAATAATATTTGCTAAGATCACAAGATAATGCTAAATGTTCTTTATGAATATACATGTGCACATGTAGAAGATTATATACCAAATCAATGGAAGAAGTTGTTTTAGGGAGGAAGTAAAATGGAAATGAGTGGAGAAAAAGTGGGATTTAATTTTTCCTACTATTCCATTTTTTAAACTGGAAATAATTTTTTTAAAAAATCCATTTTGGGCTGGGATGAGCTCAGTGGTAAAGAGCTCACTTTGCAAGCTCAACAGCCTGAGTTCGATCTCAGTGCCAAAAATAGTCAAGCTAAAAAAAAAAAAAATCTGGGTGTGATAGAGCACACTTGTAATCCCAGTACTTGGGAGGCTGAGACCGGAGGATTCGGGTTCGCTGCCAGCCTTAGCTCTTAGTGAGGCCTTCTGCAACTTAGTGGGATCCTGTTTCAAAATAAAGAATAAAAAATAGAGTTGGGGTGTAGCTCGGAGGTAGAATGCCCCTGGGTTCCATCTCCAGTATCACACACACACACACACACACACACACACACACACACACACACACACACATTCCGTGTTTAAAAAAATGGAAGTTCAGTAATTTATTCCTGTTGGCTTTAGTATTTTAATACTTTTTTTCTACTTCCCTATCTGGTATTGCCTATCTATCTATCATCTATCATTGATCTATTTGTTATGACACTAGATATTAAACTCAGGTGAAAGTCTATTTTCAAGCTACACCCCAAGCCTTTTTTTTGTAATTTTTTTTTTTGTTGTTGTTGTTCCAAAACAGGGTTTTACTATGTTGCTGAGAATCTTGCTAAGTTGTTGAGACTAGTCACCAACCTTCATTCTTCCCATCTCAGCCTCCCAAATATTGGGACTACAGGTGGTGAGAGCATTGCCTTAGTAATTGAGCTCTACACCCAGCTCCAGTAGATAAATTTTGACTCATCCTAGTGTCTGGCTAAAGTACAGACACTTGTTAAGAATTTAAGAGCTTGATCTTTTAGGATTTTATCCAAAGAGGATATTTGCAAAAAGAAGTAAGAAGAGGCTAGGTTTCAAGATTATAGAAAGACCTGGGATCGTAATCAAGTAAATTAAGATTAGCGCCTAATTTTTTAAAAGAGCTAGGTATGAGAAATGGGAGACAGAGCAATCCCCACTCTTTGAAGATGGATGACATGTAATGGAGTTCGGTGTAAGATCATGGGCAGAATAAAGGTCCACTGCCGAAGACCATTTTTGAGACCAGGTTTCAGCTACACTGTACGTTTGCGGAGGCAGCAGAGCTGGGGCATCAGAAATGCCCAAAGCGATGCTTGCATCCAGAGTACCGTGTTTTCTGTCAGAGCTACTCAGACATGCTTTCTGCTGTGGCCAACTTACCATGCTTATGGGAATAATTAAGATGGGTGCTGAGGGACTCTCACATGATTTTCTGTCCAGATAAGACACAGGCCACTTGCTCCCATCAGACAGAATTGGCAATCGCCGGTCAGGGTAATTGCATTAGTTTGTCTGTTGGATCTTGTGGATTGAGGCCCCGCTGGTCTGCTTGTGCTTGACTACACTTGTCTGACATGTTTAGTCTTCTTATTCCAAGGCAAGAATGAGGTCATTTAGTCAGCATAATCTGAGTGAAGGCTGGAGACATGAGAATGTTGTCCATTTTCTCTCTCTTTCTCTCAAATTTTCCGAGACTTATGTTGACCCCAAGAGGTGTGCCCAAGGGAACATGAATTACCACTGCATTACCAATCAAGGTGAAGAAAGAGAAAATGTCAGGTAAATGTTATCTGTGTGTTGTTTACTTAGACTTCTCCCTGAGGGAAGAGAGCTAAATCACTGGAATTGAGTGAGTGCTTTTGCAGGTCTGTAATTCCTCTGTGCTGACAACTGTCATTGTAACCTTGTATTTGACATTTAAAAAGCACAGTGCTGGAGAAACACAGTGAAAGTTCTGGAATGACTGGTACTTCTTTGCCCTATTTATGGCCTCTATCTGAATTCATCACTAATGTACATCATCTACTATTCTAATGTGATCTGAGGTTTTACTTCTTTGTGATGTTTTTCCTGTGGTCTCTCACTAACATTTTCTATCATTATTTTATTAAGGCATGAAGCCTCAATCATGTTTTGTGAATCAAATTCATGTTCCTAATTCTTGATATCATTTGGTGGTAGTGGGGAGAGATAATGCTCCATTAGCATCCATCTCTTTCAGATGACATAGTAAAAATATTGGCTTAAATATCTAATGAAAAGTTTTATTATGAATTTATGGATTCCTGTTATTATTAGTTGATTAGTGTATTAATTTATATAGTCATTCATTGAAGATTTATTAAAGGCCTGTTCCAGGCAGGTGTGGTGGTGCCCACTTGTAATCCCAATATTTGGGAGGCTGAAACAAGGGGATTGCAATTTCTAGGCCAGCCTCAGCAACTTAGTAAGACCCTGTTTCAAAATAATAACAAATAGGACTAGGGATGTAGCTCAGAGGTAGAAGGCTCTTGGATTCCATCCCCAGTACCACACACAAACATTAAAAGTTATATTGTAAGTGAAACTTTTATTAAAGTATGTATAGATACCTAGTTTTCTATTAACAATTAACACACAAATGATGGCACTGAACTGTTTTGTATAACTTATAAAATTTGTGTAAGAATATAATCTCTTTAATAAGTTTTAAGTGCTTGAATAAAGAATAGATACCCAAATTGAATGAAACTTAGTAGAGGTATGCACATCTCTAGAGGCTATGGTTATGATATTTTTTCTTGAAAATTCAAGATAAAGGCAACTTTAGTTTCTGGTAAGATTAAATATATTCCTTTTTTCTATTTCTCCTGCTAAGTACAAGTGAAAATTCTGGACATTATATATAAAGCAAATGTAAGAATACTCTCAGAGGTAGTATAAAGAAGATACACTGCACTGTTGGTAGGATAGAAAACTAGTGCAGCCACTATGGAGATCAGTGTGGAGATTTCTCAGAAGATTGATAATGGAACCACCATACAACCAAGTGATATTCTCCTGAGCTCCTTTCCAAAGGAATTGAAGTCAGAATATTATAGCAATACATGCATATCTATGTTGATAGCAGTACAATTCACAATAGCCAAATTACGGAACTAGTCTAGGTGTCCATCAACAGATGAATGGATCACAAAACTTGTATATATATACACAATAGGATTTTTACTCAGCAATAAAGACAAAATTATGAAATTTGCAGGGAATGGTATGGAACAAGAGATATTATGCTAAGAGAGATTATATAGTCTGAAAAAATGAATAGTTGTATGTTTTCTCTCATATGTGGAAACTAGATAGAAATTGGGAAACAGAGTTAACATAGAATAGCAGAGACTCCAATGGAGTGAAGGAAGGGGTTTAGAAGAGGGAGGAGGGGGAGAGGAAGAGATGTAAAAAATGTAACATTTGAAACAATGCTACATAGAGATACTTGGAAATAAGAGAAATATCAGATAGAGGAGCACAGACTCCAGGAGATTGACTGAGAGAGATTAGGGAAGGGGAGAGGAGAGGAGGAGGAAGTCATAAAGAATTCAATAGTAGAAATAATGCTATAAATGTATACAAAATTGCCAATTTCAGTCTCAAAGATATTCAGGGTGAGGGTGGGGGGCACCAGGTGGGGAGGACAACAAAAGTTGTGTGCATGTATTTTTCTCACTTTCTATGCCCCAATATGATGTAAAATTACACTGCACCCAATTACAAAAACATGCCAATTTCAATCTCAAAGACATGTATGGGTAAGAAGAGGGAGAAGATTGGGCTTCAGAGGGAATGCTGGAAGAGTTTTGTGCACGTGTGTTTCTTTAACTCTGTACTTCAGTTATGTTATATAATCGCAATGCAGCAATAAAAGTATATTAGAAAACAAGAGGGAAGACTGCTGGATGTGGTGGCCCAAACTTCTAAACTCAGTTCTTAGGAGGCTGAGACACGAGCATTATAAGTTCAAGGTTAGCCTTGGCAACTTGGTGAGACCCTGTTTTAAAGTATAAATAAAAAGGGCTGGGGTGCTTAGCAGTGGTAGAGTACCTTGGGTTCAATACCTAGTAAGAGAGAGAGAGAGAGAGAGAGAGAGAGAGAGAGAGAGAGAGAGAGAGAGAGAGAGAGATGGTAGAATGGCTAGGGTCAATGGGATCCAAGGAACTACACAGTGGTATTTTCTTGAGGCTTTCTTCTTGTCTCCTATATGTTGGGTTTGGAGCTGAAGAAAGTAACAACCTAGAAAAACCAACAGGTGAGACAAAACATACCCTGGCAAAAGATTGATCTATCTAGACAAAAGACCAGAGAAATAGCATCCTAGAAAGACAGGAAGCTTTTAGACAGTAAAGGTTCTACTGTAACTAAGCACAACAGAACAAACATTGGCCACTTCACCTTCAGTAACAAAGATGGAATAGAGAACCTAAAATTCTGACTTGGCCAGTCTGGAACACAATGCCAACAAGGATTAGGGGTTAATTTCTCTTTGAGTCCAGATGAACCTCATACTCCTCAGCACAAAACTGCTATGTGATGATGAACTCCCTCCATGAGGATGTCAGAGGAGTCTACATGGAGAGCCTGACAGTAAAGTGAGGAGTATTACCCCTCCTGTTAGTGTGACCTCAGAGGAGGTGTAGAGGAGAGTCAGGGTTTTCACTGAGACCAACTAGCAACAATGCATCAATGGAGGCCACATGGGGATTTTTACACATCACACCTACTTCTCTGAGCCAAAGGATAAATGGAGGACTCAGGAAGAGCTATACTTCCCAGAGAATCCCAGTGTCTTCTGCCAATGTCAGTTTCCTGGTTTTGATAGTATATAAGAGTTATTGAGGAAAGATGGGTGAGACATACATGAGATCTGTCTTTATTGCTTTCAATTGTGTGTGTGTGTGTGTGTGTGTGTGTGTGTGTGTGTGTGTCTGGGGATTGAACCCAGGAACATTCAACCACTGAGCTATATTCCCAACCCTTTTTTGATTTTATTTTTAAACAGGATCTTACTAAGTTGCCTAGCTGTTTTTGAACCTATTATCCTCCTATCTCAGCTTCCCAAGCACTGAGATTACAGGCATGCACCACCACGCCTGGCCTCTTCTACAAATTCTTATAGAGATATAATTATTTCAAAAAATTTTAAAAATACGTTTATCATATATATGAACTTTTGCTCTGAACTTGATTTTGAATAAATTTATAAATTATTTCACACTTTTAAGTGAGAAATAAATATGAATTGCTTAATAAAATTTCAAGACAAAAATTCATTCTTTATGATTCTGAAACTGTATTAAAAGGCTATTGCAACATACACACAGGTAGGCACACAGCAGGTAATCTGGATAGTTATTTATTAAGAACACATTTTCTTTCCTTCTAGATAATGTAGAGCGATTATGTTTCTCATCCTTTCTTGTAATTATGTGTGGTCATAGGACTAAGGATTTGATAGATGAATTATTATTAGAAGTGACGTATGTTCCTTAAAAGTCTATCTCTTAAAAATCTACCAGATGACTTTTTACTATCCTTCTATATCTGGAGCTGAATGGAATGATTCTCAGGTATTCTACAGGGAAATTTCTTTAAGTAAGGAAACTGCCAAGAGTCTAAAGAGAGAGACTGAAGAATTGAAGATCTTTGCCAGCTACTCCTCTGATAGAGAACTAATATCTAGAATATACAAAGAACTTAAAAGACTTAACACTAATAAACAAACAAATAACCCAATCTAGAAATGGGCAATTGAACTAAATAAACACTTCACAAAAGAAGAAATATAAATGGGCTATAATAAATATATGAAAAAAATGTCCAACATCATTAACAACCAGGGAGATGCAAATCAAAACTACATTGAGATTCCACTAACCTCAAACAGAATTGCAATAATCAAAAATGCAAATAGCAATAAATGTTGGTGAGGATGTGGGGAAATAATTCCTATATACTGTCTGATGGACTGAAAATTAGTAAGGCCACTATGGAGACCAGTGTAGATGTTCCTCAGAAAACTGCGATGGAAACACCATATGATCCAGCTATACCACTCCTGGGTATCTTTCCAAAGGAATTGTAATAAGAATATAATAGTGATGCATGCATATCATATCTATGTTTATTGCAGCAAAACTTCCAATAGCAAAATCATGGAATGAATATAGGTATTCAAAAACTGGTGAATGGATTACAAAATTATGAGATATACACGAAGTGGAATTCTACTCAAAAATAAAGAACAAAATTATGTCATTTGCAGAAAATGGACAGACCTAAATAACAGTATGCTAAATGAGATTAGCCAGTCACAGAAAGTGAAAAGTCGTATGTCTTCTCTCATATCTGGAAGCTAGGGAGTAATCCAGATACAGAAGGACTTTAGATAAGGGAGGAGAAATTTCAGTGGAGCCATGGAGGAGGTCTAGGGGAGTGTTTAAGGGTGGGAGGTGGGAGGAGAATTAATGAAGCAAACACTTCTGTTGATGTTTTGTACATATGTGAAATTCTCAATGCCAATGCCAATATGATGTATGGGAAGGGGAAGGAGTGGGGAGAGAGTCATGGGTAACTCACCAAGTGCTGTGTGTATGTATGTCCCTATCACTCTGAACTACATTATGATACGGAACTACAATGCACTAGTAAAAGTATATTTAAAAAAAAAAAAAGATGAAGGAGCTGTATGTCTGACTGACACCAGGGAGGAGAGCGCCCTTATTCCCCGCAACTCTAAGTGAATAACTAATATATCCACTTCTGAAAGCCATTTAAAAGATAAACTTGAAGCTTGGTGTATCAGTCAGCATTCTTGGAGCTATAATCTGAAGAGTGACTACATAACTTAGAAGAAAGATTTATTTTCTTATGGTTTTGGGTTCAGTCTATGTGAGGGCAGGGACCACAGATCTCAGAGAGTGGTGACAGGAAGCAGAGAAAGGGAGAGCTGTGCTTACATTATAGAGGCCAGAGGTAAGAGAGCAGCTGAGGGAGGAGGAAACATATATATAATCTCCAAGGCCACTCCCCCAGAGACCACCTCCTCTAGCTACATCCCACTGGGTAACCAGGTACCACCCAGGTAAATCCATTTGAATGCATTTATCCACTTCTGTGATTACAACCCTCCTGACTCAATTATACCAACCCTGAATATTAATAAATGAGCTATTGAAGGGACATTTTATACCTAACTATAATAGTTGGTGTGGTGGTACATGCCTGTAATCTTAGTCTTGGGAAGCTGAGACAGGAGGATCTCAGGTTTGAAGCCAGCCTCAGAAATTTAGCAAGACACTAAGAAACTTAGTGAGACCTTGTTTCAAAATAAAAAGATGTGGGGATTTAGATCAGAGCTAAAATGCCCCTGTATTTAATCCCCAATACGAAAAAAATCAACTCAAGTTTTATCTGTGACTGCAGTTTCAGTACTATCTAGGAGAGGTAGTAGTGGTGTATGGGGTCTTTTTGTTTAGAGTCTAAAGAAGAAATTCCAAATTATTTTCCAAACTTACTGTCTAACACTTCCTAAGAGTTCACAAGGAAGTGAATGCAGGGTACTATGTTCTATAATCTTCAAAATTAGGTAATTTACAAGATAACCTCCAAACTCCAGTTCTAAAAGTTGATGCAATGTCTGTCAAGACTTGGAACACTATGTCAGCAGTGCAAACAACTTACACTCTTGTGTGTCCTTCTGTTTTACTCTCAAGACACATTGCAAAATAATGATGTGAGTCTTTCCCTATGAGTCTACAGAAAACCTCAAACTCAATACAATGCTTCAGGCAGCTGCTGTCTAATTTGTATTGACATGAGTGCTGAAATCTATTGGCCAGTGTGTCTTTACATATCAACCCAAACACCTCTTGCTTTCAGCACCTACCTGAGTATAGACCATGCAGGAAATCCATCTGGTCTCTTCTAACACTACTGTGATCCAAGCCCCATGCTTCATTCTTGTCTCTCAGACCTCTTGTCTGAGGTGGTAGAATTTGTGGGAAAAGTGCTTTTTCAGGGTAACTGTTAAACTTTAAATCATAAGGCCTAAGATTTCCTATCCTGGAGTCACTGAAGGAAAAGCAACCTTTAGAAATATTAGAACTAAGTAAATTTCTATTTTTGGTTATACAAATACAAAGAGATCATATTTTATTTTGTAAATAGGAAACTTAAAGTCAGGGAATATGTGTTTTTATTACAAAATGTGTTGAGAGAGTCCCATATTTCTTGAGTACTCATTACCTTCGTTCAGGTTTATGAAACCAACCCTGAGCTATTTCCTTTGTATGGTTAATAATACTCATGTTCACAATATCTTCTCCTCCTCCTACCCCTCCTCCTTCTGCTCCTCCTTCTCCTTCTCTTCCCCCTCTTCCTCCTTGCCAGACAGAAATAATATCTTTTTGAGATGGTATAAATGAATCAAACTAAATGTCCTTGCTATATCAGTTTCCTTGTGTACAGGTGGATTTAGAGGATACAGTCATAGCCAGTAGGAAAGATGTCAGCAGGCTACCCTGTGGTTTTCTGAGAAGACTGGCATTCTATTCCTTCTTTCGATGTAGTAATGAAAGCCTCATCTGCAGCATTCATTTAGAAATCATGAGGGAAAGGCCAAAAGAATCACAGATACATTTGCACTAATTTACTGAGACAGTGAGCCAACCCCAGAAGCCACTTACCTCCAGATTTTAGTGTCATGAGAAAAGCAAACCCATATTTAGTTTCCACTAATATAGAAAAATTTTTGTAGCTTGCATTCATATAATAGACTAGGTTTATCACAAATATATCAAGGAAAGTACATGTTTCTACGAAAGAAAAGATATATTGTCTCAATAAGAACTGGGGAAAAACTTTCACAAAAGGAAGTTTATGAATATAATTATGGAATATGAAGAAAAATCTAAAATAAGCCTAAGTCAGATATTAGTAGACCAACTCTGAAAGACATATAAATCATGTTATATATGAGTATGTCCCTAATCTCCCCAGGATAAATGCTATAGGCTTAGTCAGATTTCAGAATTCTGGATCTCCATAAAGTCTAAGAACCACAAAGATAGGCGCTTCTGCTATTCAACACTGGAAATAATTTATAATTAATTCAATAGTAAATCCTATATAATTAACATGTATTGGATATGTACTGACTTCAAACAGTACTAAATATTGCATTCACCTCTTTGTTTTCTCAGTTATTCTTTACAACATGCCCATGTGATAGGAATCTTTCTAGTCCCATTTAGTAAGGGAAAAAATTAAGATTTGCAAAAATTAGATTATCTTCCCCTAAACCTCAAACTCTACCTGTTTTGCCTTATTCCTGTTGTATTCTAACACTTAGAAGAGTACTTGGCAAATAGTAGGTAATAAATAAATATTTTAAAAGAATAATCCATACTTCTTCTATATATGCTACACTGTTTTTGTGAAAACCTATCACTGTGGCCTCATTCTGAAGTCTGAACACACATACCATCCATAAGATAATTACCTTGTCTTTAAGGAAATAATTGTTTAGTACATACATTTCATGTGATCTGGGTGTGGTGGCACATGCCTATAATCCCAGCACTTGGGAAGCTGAGATAGGAAGATCACAGATTCAAGGCCAGTGTCAACAAATTAGCAAGACCCTCAGCAACTTAGTGAGAATCTTTTGCAAGATTTTAAAAAATAAAAAGGGCTGGGATATAGTAGAAATCCCCTAAGTTCAATCCCCAGTACAAAAATAAAATAAGAAAACTCATGTGAATAGTTAACTTAATGGTGCAAGAAATTCTTATTTTCCTAAGGTAATCAAAGACGAATTCACAGTTGATGGATTTTGAGCTATGTGCACAACAAACAAAATAGCAACTACAAAGGTACAATCCTATGAGAAATCAATGATGGATAAATAAGAAGTGAGGATAGTTAATATATAAAACAAAATGTGAGTGGTGGCAGGATATGAGTTAAGTTTGGATTAGATTTGTGAAGAATGTTATTCAGCAAGCTGAGAAGTTTGAATTTTATTCTGTGATCAATGAGGAGCGAACAGGTGTAGCTAAGCAATGAAGCAACGTGTTCAGATTTCTTTATTTTAGTTCTGGAATCAGTGTGGAAGACTGATCAGATTCAGAAGAGACAAAAAACCCAGAAGATCAGCACAGTTGTCTAGACATAAAAGAAATAAAGTTGTCTTGGAATCCATGGATACTGCATAAGATGTGTCCTGGAGCTGGGTATGGTGGCACATGCCTGTAACCCCAGTACTTAGGAGGCTGAGACAGGAGGAGCACAGGTTCAAAGCCAGCCTCAGTAACTTAGTGAGGCTCTCAGCAACTTAGTGAGAGCTTCTTTCTAAATAAAAAATAGGGCTGGGGGTATAGCCAGAAAGTAGAAGTTCCCAGGGTTCCACCTCCAGTACCATCAAAAACAAAAAGTATGCCCTCACCAAGGATAGTATAAGAAATAGCATGAAGAGTTCAACAAAACAAAATAGTGTTATTAGGGTACAGTGATTCATACTTACTTGGCTCATAAGAGTTTATAATCAATCCTCAATATTTACAGATTGGGTATTAGTAAATTCACCTCCTCACTGAGTTTATTATAACCTCAAAATCTGTATGCACAGCATTGTTGGGTCATTGCAAGTATCACAGAGATGCAAAAAATAAGGGTCCCTTGGCATGCATATTCCCAGCTGAGATGGAAAAAGACAATGGATACACTGTCTTCCTACTTTAGCTCACACACTGTAAACATGTGCCCTGTTCACTAATAGCCTCACATTTCTCACTGTTTTTTGCTTTGCTTTCTAACTGGTGGTTTCACTCTTCAAAATGGAGCCCAAGCATAATGCCACAATACTCTCTATTGCTTCTAGATATAAGAAAGTTGTGACATGCTTCACATAGTGCATGAGTGAGACTCAGCAACCTAGTGAGCCCCTGTTTCCAAACAAAAAAAATGAAAAGGGTTGGGGGTGTGACTCAGGGGTAAAAAGCCCCTGGGTTCAATCCTGAGTATCCCACATACACAGACACACAGAGCTTATCAACACATATTTTCTCTCTGTGTTAGTTAGCTTTTTGTCATTGTCACAAAATTCCTGAAATAAAAGACTTAAGAAGAAAAGATTTTGTGTTGCTCAAGTTTCAGAGATTCCAGTCCACGTGTCTGCTGGTTCCGTTGTTTTTAGGCCTGTAAAAAGCAGAAACATCATGATGTGACAGAGGAAGTATGTTCCCTTCATTGCTGTCAGGAAGCAGAGAATGAAAGAGAAATGACTAGGAACAAGAAATGGCCTTCTGGAGAATGTCTCCAATGACCTATTTTTTCCAACTAAGCCCACCTCTTAAAGTGTCTACCACCTCCCAATAATCTATTCAGCAATAAATTCCTTCACCGATGAACCCATTGATGAGATGGGAACCCTGTGGGATTCCATGTGTCTGCCACTGTACCTGGCTGATAAGATTTTTCAGCCATGAGTTTTAGTTCTATCGGTCATGAGTTCAGTTTTTAAAAATATTATTTATTACATTGTCTTTAAACAGACATACAAATAAATCAATATTATATGTTGATAGATTGACAAAAATGCAAAAAATGTAAGCAGCGGCTCACAGGAATCTTAACATTTTTCTTCTAGGAGCAATGGTTCAGTATTTGCTAGTTCACTGTTCACAATAACTTTATAAAACATAATGACTGAAATTAATAAAAAATTCTGTGTATATCACAGAATGTTAGAACTGGGAGAATCATTTGAGATAATTAAATTCATTGATATTATTGTACAGAAGAAACTCATGTCCAAATTTAGAAATTAAAGTGCCCAAGACTACATACTTATTTATCACTGAAAATAAACCATGAACTTTTAAACAAAGTTCTGCCATGGACAGAATATTTTAGTCAAAAATATTATGTGATTGTATTTCCTTTGTGTAATTGAAAGGGGATCTGTGGTGAACATACGTGAAGAATCATCCATGTGATGCGTTATCTCTGCTTCCCCGCACTTATCAAGGCTGATTCTAAGATTGTATGACTCTGGTCTACACCATATAGACTCAGAAACCCAGATCCTTTAAAAAGTAACTAGAAGATGGGCATAGTGGCACATACCTGTCATCCCAGAACTTGGGAGGCTGAGATAGGAAGATTGCTGGTTGGCTTTAGCAACCTAGCAAGACCCTCAGTAACTTAGTGAGACCCCTATCTCAAAAAAAAAAAAAAAAAGACTGAAGGGTCCTCTCTCTCTCTCTCTCTCTCTCTCTCTCTCTCTCTCTCTCTCTCTCACACACACACACACACACACACACACACACACACACACACACAGACACCTGTTGTCCTAGGTGAATACCAATCTTCCCACACAAACCAGTAGCCTTCTGTGAAGTCCTAATCTAGTACACGGGCTAACAACCTGTGACCTGCAGGTCACATCTATGCTGCTGCCTCTTTTTGTAAATGAAGTTGTTAATGGAAGTCAGTCCTGCTTATTCACGCCAATGGCTGCTTTCATGCTACAACTGCAGAGTTAAGTAGTTGTGACATACAAGCTATAGTCCTTTAGGTTTACTCTGCAGCCTTTACAGAAAGCGATTTCAGACTTGGGGTGTAGCACGTAGCATGGGACTTGGTGCCAGTTCTGCATGTAAATGCTCTGAGATGACAGTCTGAGAACATTTTGTCAGTTGTTCTGCGCTTAACTTACAATTTAAAACATAACAATGAACAACTTTATCAAAGTGTCCAGATAAGAGAGTAGTATTTTTTGCTATTTGATGTCATCCAAAAATCGGAACCAATTTAACCAAAGTGAGCCATAACTCATTTTAGCACTTACTGAATTACATATCAGTCACTTGAGTTTTCTAACTCAAGAGCTACAGTGGTGAGAATCTGAATCTACAATGTTCTATGTCTCTAGCCCATCCTCAGCAGCTGTCAACACTACCTGAACCAATTGTTATTTCGGCTGTCAGAGCTGACATTCCAAATGAACAACAGGACGACAGAATTACCTTCCCAAGTGTCTTTCCTATTGCACAAGCATATGTAATAGATGCTTTTATTTAGCTTAGTGACATTTGCCACCCACGTACTGACAAAACATCGTGTCTAAACAAATGTTGATTGCACAGATTCATCTCCCCATGATAATGAATGCTAAATACATAGAAGTAATTATACAATAATCTCAAAACCACACACGGTGACTTTTGCTTAATGGAATTACTGGGAGAGAGGGTTTTAATTTTACAAGCTGACACATCTGTGAAAAGAAGATGGTGGTAAACATCTTAGCAGAGTTTCCTCTGTATTCTTATTGTTGAAGTGAGCATTGTCCTTATACAGGCTTCCTGAATTTTTAAAATCTTCTTAATTAACAAATTATGACTGAATTCACATATCCCTTCAGTTTCTTCTTAGTATCACAGGCATCTTTATTTAGATGGCTTAGAGTCTAAAATGGATTTTGATGAGAATAAAGAATTTTAGAAAGTCTCTAACTCAGAATCCGTGAGATATAAGGTAGGAAGAAGTAGTAGTAATTGTGGAAATTGAGAAATTATGAATAATTATGATTCCCTTCCAAGAACTAGGCAAGAACATATTTTTATATGCCCTGTTTAAGAATTATAGGAGCCGGGCGTGGTGGCGCACGCTTGTAATCCCAGCATTCGGGAGGCTGAGACCAGAGGATCCGGGTTCGCGACCAACCTCAGCTACCTAGTGAGGCACTCTGCAACTTAGTGAGACTCGGTTTCAAAATAAAGAATAAAAAATAGGGCTGGGGGTATAGCTCGGAGGTAGAATGCCCCTGAGTTCAATCCCCAGTACCGAAAAAAAAAAGAATTATAGGAATAGTAGTGAAACGAAAAGTGTAAGTATGGGACAAGGAATGTAACAAGACAAGGTATCTTGAGTTGAAATGCAACTTGGTGGAAAGAATGAAAAAGGCAGAGATCAGGAATGATAATGAAGACATTCATATCACTTTGCTGTATTTCTGAAATAAATATTAATGTGAGGTAATGGCCATTTTTAAAAGTTGGCATATATGTAAACAGTATAAGAAAGGTTAAGTAAGGATGCTTAAGATGCCTTGGGAATGGGAAGAATGGTATTTTTGAGAAGAAACAAAACATAGAGATGGGGGCAACTAGTCCATGAGTCTATACATCTAGCTTTATCATTTTTGTAATGGGGCAACTATTTTATAATTTTTATAGTGGGACAACATATAGTAGGACAACATGTTCTAGTTGCATATCACCATGTAACAAACAAATCATTTTAAAATGCCTAGAAGCATGGATAGTGATGATCAGGAAGCCCTTAACAAGCAGAGCTATTCTTTTGTTTGTAATCACATAAGCCATTAGCTAAGCACCTGTTCACCTTTTCACAGTCCATTTGTGAAACCAGTGGCAATCCTGACAGTCTGTGACATGGGGCTCATGAACATCATGTATAAGTGACTAGCCAAACCAGCTAACCTAGGGTATGAAAGTCATAGATTGCCGCTCTTCTGAGGATCCTTTGCTCGGTCCTGATCAACATGGACTGAGAGTAAGAAATAAGTGAATTTTATATCCAGCTTTGCCATTTATTATGTCTATGACTTTGAAAACGTAAATTAACTCCTTGTATATTGCACACTTTATCTATGCTAAACAGAAGTAATAATTCACAGAATTAGTATTTTGATCCAATGAGTAAAAAGCACGTGTATTTTTGAGAACACAGCAAACATCTTTTTTTAAAAAGAAAACTTGTTATTCTGTAAGCAAATGATATTACCATTGAATGTGATCATGGGTTCTTTTAAAAGTCAAGTTATTCATGTCTTATAGGCAAATAATTGGGATAGAAAAAGAAGACCAGAACAACTAAAATCTACCAAAGTGCCACTGGCAGCCAGAAAAGGGCAAAATTTTATTTCTTAGACACTAGTATTAATTTATCTGAATTTGGCAGACACAGATTCTTTACACAACTTTGCATTATACCAGATCTGATTTTTAAATTTGAAGACCCATCTGATGATTTTGCAAGGTGTGGATTCATGAGGAATTCTTATGTCTGCTCTAATTTTTCACAAAACAGCCAGATATCAGCATTTCAAATAGTATTTTGCACTAGTGAGCATTAAAGCAAGTGTTTATCACCTCTTACATTAGTGCTACCTGATGTACTAATAAATAAACTTTATGACCACTCCATTGGGAAAACTGAAGCTGTAGATTAAAACTGGGAGGTTGTGACTCAAACTTACACTTTGAGTTAAATGTCATATCTATGAAGTAGTCCCCTAAAAGCAAAGGAAAGAAATAAAAGATATTAAAATATAGTCATCAGGCTTTAGGGGACTATAACTGCTCCTGCATTCTAACATGATTTTTTTTTTAGAAAATTCTCTTGTCTGCATCAAACGAAAAACAACATCCATTCCACAAGCCAGCCCTTTGTTTCCCTTTTCTTTTGGAGCTTCATTATAATGTTGACTTTCTTCTGGTTCCTTAAAGAAAAATCTTCAATCCTTCATAGTTTGGTGAAAGAGAAATTTATATCATTTTTTGTTTTTGTTTTTATTATTTTTTAAAAGAAAAAAGTTAAGGATTGGTAAGAATAACTTTGCAAGTTCTCTTCTCTGTCAGATATTCACTTGAACCAAGTATTTCAGAACTGACCTTTGTAGAACTCTAGCTGCTCTTTAGTATGTTCTGTAAGAATAAAGGTTTACATAGTCAAAGTTAAGTTAGAGGTCAAGGTAGAGTGTCCCATATAATTGCATGAAATTTATAAGAAGCTTCATAATGAAGGGATTCATTTGACATTTTGTGACCCAGTCTTTCCCAAAGATATTTATATAACCTCTGCTCTCTACCCCAGGTAAGATCTATTGTCATCCTATATAGACTATTTGCTGGAATGTACTTTGAGAAATGTTGATATACCATCAATGACAAATCAATTCTAGAGTATGAGAACAAATATTTATATTTTACATGATCATTTACAATGGTGTAATCACCTTAATGAAGGATAATTATAGATCTTCTTTTTGCATGATTGAAGTCCTTGTCTCTGTACTGCAGTTTCTCTAGAGGAGTTGTGCTTCTGCTTCTTATAATCACTATTCTCTCACTCAGGATAGAGGTGGGTTCTCTTATTAGACTATCTCTGGACAATAGCCCATAATCCCTCCATCTTCTTAAGATTTCCCTAATTTTTTCCTCTTTTATGATTTCTACAGAACTTTTAAATAAGGTTCCAGGGTACACAACTTATGTTCTCTATTTTTTCAACATCTGAGCCTTTCTAGGTTATTTTGCATATTGTGTCCAATACTATATTTAGATGATGTGTTTAAATTTTCAGACTATATAATAATATGAGTCATTAACTACCTGTATGTTTGAGTAGATAATTACCCTATCAAGTCCACTTTGCATTCATTTTTTCCAGTTTAATTACTTTTCTCAAATTATCATCCACAAACTTAATGAGGATATCCTTTGTCTGTGACCCTAACAACTCAGATCCAGTTATTTTCTCTGCTTCCATTTGTCATTCTAAAAGTTTCATCAATGTAGCCCCACTCACTCAGAAAATACTCTGTAGGATTGATCCAAATTCTGAGGTCCTTGGGTGTGAGCTGTGAACATTATGCTTCTTTCAACTTTAAGTTCCAGACATAGTCCCTGTCTCTGACAGCTTTCGGTGAATGTCTATGTAAGGAGAACATGAGACCATTCAACAGACTGTAAGAGAACAGGATGCTCTGGACTACATCTTCACAGCTTACTAGTGGAAATGTATTTGGAAAGTGCACAAAAGAGTGCATTAGGAGACACAACAAATTCTAACTATTGTTTTTTTCCTTATAAGAGACTTTATTTTTTCTATGATGAGAGATGAAATATTCTGTCATATACTTCCATTTCCTTAGGTCTTGTTATCTCCCTGCTAAGTATGTATTCAGTTGGATGGCTGCTAGCACAGAACTTTATAGCAGTTATTTGTTCTCTCACTTTAACATTACGAACTCAGTTGAATCTTACAATTAATGACAGCCTATCATTGTATCATAGCTTATTTGGCAGAGGTTTTTCTTCCTTAGTGATGCATATAATAATGGTGAATCAGATTCAATAAAAACTTGATAAAATCTGGTATTTTAGTACTCCCACGATACAGGAGTGCAATGCTCTGTGACTGAGGATGGTGAGATTTTTGTAGAGGAATTAGAATAATCTTAACATATCAACTGTATTATTTTTATAAAGTGCTCCAGATACATTATGGCACTTTATTAACACAATAGCAGTGATGTTACGTTAGCTTTAATTTATACCTGAAAATGCTTAAGTGACTTCTCCAAGGACATACAGATTCACAAGGGCAGGATCGTATTTATGGTATTTATGGAGCATAATATAGTGCTTGGTACATTTTATATATTCAATATATATCTGTAAAGTGAAAAACAAATGAAGTTGTTCTTAAGATAAATTACTCTAATTTAAGTCAATTTTTCTTCCCATTATGACACTGGCCCATCTTCCTTACTTCATTCTGGCACATTATTGCCTTTCGTTATTAACTCTTTAAGGAGAAAGACCAAAGTAAAAGCGCTTTAAAAAATAGAATCTTCAGAATTGGAAGGGACTGTACAGGTCATTTAATATCTTCATCTTAAGCAAAAGTAAACCAAGGACCAGAGAGTACAAGTGATGGATTCAAGTTTACGTGGCTAGCAAATTGAGACACTGCAGTGGCTTGAGACCAGGTATTCTGGCATTTTACATTATTCTTAGTAACATTTCTTTTACATGATTAGTTTGGTGGGTAAGGTCAGCTAATATCTTCAGGATTAATCTGAATTTATGATACATACATCAAAATGGCTAGAACTCTCTATCTGAATGCCTCATGGGAGCTTCAACATCCGATTGTGCAAAACAAAACTTCCTACAGGCTTGCTAAGCCTCCTGCTTTTCCACTGAGCTAAGGAAAGCCCCATTGTTCCAGTCAATGTGGGACAGACATTTGAAAAGTGAGACTTATATTCCTATGTCTACATAAAGTGCTCACTATACACCCTACACACACAATGTAAGCACTCAATAAATATTAGCTGTTACTATATTTCATAGTTCTGTGCCTTTATTCATGTGGATATCTTTATCTATTTTTTGGTACTGGGGATGGAACTCAGTGCTATTCTACTTCTAAGCTGTACCCTTTTTATTTTGAAACAGCGTCTTGTTAACCTGTGATCTTCCTGTCTCAGTCTCCCAAGTATTGGGATTACAGGTGTGTGTCATCACGCTGGGCCATGTGGATTATCTCTCAGCATACTTGAAGATTTGGTTTAGTCTTTATTCAACTTGAAAGATTTCCTTAACACACCTGGCCCTAGACAGAGCTCCCTCTCACCCTGCACATATCTTCATTGCTCATTTGTCTCCTAACAATTTGTCAATTTGTCTCCTTTCCAATTTGACTCTATGTCCTGAGACTCTACCATGATATTTGGCACAGAAAATGCATTTGATCTAAAAACTATGATGGTAGAATATTAATCTTATCTTCCTGGTTCTCACTTATATATAGTAAGCAAGTAGTTTTATCTGTCAAATGAATTAAATAATGATTTTTTTAAAGATACTCCCTCTGCCAGATTTCTCCTTCTGTGGCATCTCAAAAACAAACAACCACCACCAACAACAATAAGAAACAAAACAAAACCACTTAATATCTGACCATCAACTTTCAACATCTCAACATTGTTGTACACATGGTATCTGAGATCCTTGGTTACTATTATTTTAGGAAGTGACTGGCAGCTCTGCTTTTGGTGTTAAGGCAGAAGCCTCTGCCTGATCATGGGGATGAGGAGAACTACAGCAGGAGCCTTTGGATGTGCTCATTGGACACTTCCTCTCACAGAGCATTTCCTAATGTCATTGCATTTAGGTTCCCTTTTTATCTTTGCATGCTCCCTGTGACCTCATCAAATAAGCATTCCACCTTAGATACTTCAGGGCTTAATGAACTGCTCCTGAGTCTCAACCAGATATTACTTTGGAGGTTGCCTATAAAAAAACAAGCTGGTTCCTTCTGCCAAAATATCTTCTGGGAAAACTTTCAGGTCACATTATTTTATGAAAATATGCTAGAGTTACAACTGGGATACTGATTATCAAAAAATAATTTTTTTGTTGTAGCATGGCATTGATGATGACACAAATCAAGTACAGATGACCTACTTTGGTTCTTCTGGACTAAGTTATCTTATTTTCTTAAGTAGTAGGTCTCTTTACACCTGCATGCTTTTAGTGGCCCATGGTTCATTTTTTCCTCTTGGGTATATCTGAGACCTCTATTTCCCTCTCCTTCTTACACAGGATCATTGGATCTTTGTGATATCATATGTACAATCGTGTCACTTTCATTCATATTTAGATCTTATTATAAATCCATGTACATAGGTAAGATCCAAATGGCAGTGACTAGAAACTTGGTGAGTCAGGTTATCTTAGAACACATGCTAAAAGGGTAAATTTGCAAAATTAGTTTGTTTTGTACTGTAATTATTCTATTTACTTTTTGTTTCCATTTTGCAACTAGCTAATTTCTGCCTTGAAATGTAAAAGACAACATGAGACATTGCCAAGTATAGGCACTGGGCTTTATAGCTCATGAATGTAATGAGAAATTTTGCACTAATATTTGCAGATGATTGATTTTATGAATTAATTTCAAATAAAACTTTTTTCACTTTTCTAACAAACTGTCTTTTTCCACTTTCTCAAATACCACGACTTTATGTCCTTTATATGTGTAACTACTCCCCTGTGCCAGGAATATTCTCTCCTGCATTTTCCCAAGAGGTAATCCTTTACTTTCTCGAATGTTATCACCTCAGAGATGATTCCTCAACTATCTAAATAAGTTTCCCTTTGTCACTCTCTATCACAGCTACTTTTTTTTCTTGTTTCCATAAGCTTGTTGTGACATATAGTTATTTTATTTATTTGCTATGTGACTGGAGCTTTTGGTCTGTATCTTTAAAGATAATATATGCTTTGTATACTCTACTTAGAGAGGGACCATATCTGTGTTCCCTTTCATTGTATTTCTAGTGCCCAGCCCACACTATAAACTCTATAAGTAATACCTCATGTGTCAAACACTCTTGAAAGTACTTAGTATTGATTAATTAATTTATTCTGACAATGACTCCATCTAGACACTACTTTACCCTTATATTGTAGCTGAGAAAATTGAAACACAAAGGGATCAAATATTGTGTTTAGGATCATATAGCTAGTAATGTGGATGAACTGGAATTCAACTCTAGGAAACATGGCTCTAGAACCCATGCTGTTAATGAATGCAGTCACAAAGTTATACATATGAATTTAAAGTAGGGAGGGGTGAAAGAAATGATGAAGGAAACAGTTCAAAAAATGCTAAGTTCTTATATGGAGGTACCACTGCCAGTATCACTAATATGTATGGGGAGGGGTGGATAGTGGATGAGATCTGAAGGAAAACACACCAAGATATGTGTGCATGTGTGTTTGTATCACTTTGATCCTCACTATGATGTATAATTGCAATGTGCCAATAAAAGTATCTTTTAAAGATGCTAAGTAAAGAAAATGCTTTTTTGAAAAGTAGATGATATTCTGGAATAATGGTGAAATGTCCCAAAATAACTTTGAAATAGGAACAATAATGTTGTCCTCTGAAAGACAAGAATGATTTCAAGGCCAGCTAAACTAGACTATTATAAGTGTTAAGGTATTAACATATCTAAAGAAAGAATGTGTCAATCATGAGGGAGATTATTCTGCAAAGGAAGTAAACAACACATAAAGGAGAATTCAGGACGTGGTACTAAACTAAGGAAACCATTTCCTTTCTCTCTTCTCTCCTCAGTTGAAAATGATAACTTGATTGGTACATTTCAAGTGTGTGTGTGTGTGTGTGTGTGTGTGTGTGTGTGTGTGTGTTGTGTGTGTATGTTTGTGTGTGTTAATTTGGGTAAAATATGCATAACAGAAAACCTATCATTTTAACTATTTTTGAGTGCTTATTTGTAAAACCTCAGCTGAGTTTCTATGTAGCTGAAGGAGCAGAATAACTTCCAGGTAAGTGCTTAATTTCTGAGTTTTCCAAGCAAAACTTGAAAGATAGGGTGGGGGCAAAGATTATTGAAAGAAGAAAAGGACCCTACCTTCAAGTCTCCACATAATTTTCCTAAGAGCCAACTCGAGTGTACACTAAGTGGTCTTAAAAATACTAAAAGAATTAGGAAAATGTTTATCTTCCAGGTATCACATATATTCTTTGCACTAGCAAATGTAGTTTCTGATGCACAGAACAAGAGAACACATGAACTGTGCTTAATTTAATGTTGCCTTTGCACAGGTGTCCTGGTAATCAGTAAAACTGAGTTTTCGAGGTGAATTGCATTCTGCATTACCATGACTTGGCATTCCTATAAGCATTTTACCTTTGTATATTTGAAATATTATATGTGCAAGATTGTATGTTGTATTTATTCAAAGAAATTTCCTCAATAGCAGGAACTTTTTGTAGTTGTTGTAACAAGGTCTTCCTAGGTTGCTGAGAGCCTTGCTAAGTTGCTGAGGCTGGCCTTGAGCCTGAAGTCCTCCTGAAGAGGGCATAGGACCAAACTCCAACATATAGGCATGGATAAAAATTTCTTAATAAGACCTCAAAGGCACAAGAAATTAAAATGAGAATTAATATGTAAGATTGCATTAAACTGGAGAGCTTCTATCAGGGAAGCAAAGGGAAGCATCAAGAACCTCAAGAAAGAGCCAATAGATTAGAAGATCTTTGCCAGCTACTACTCTAATAGAGGACTGATATTTAGACTATTCAAAGAACTCAAGAAACCTACTGCCAAAAAAAACAAATAACCCAATCAAAAAATGGACAAGTAAACTAAATAGGCACTTCACAAAAGAAGAAATACAAATGGCAAATAAATACATGACAATGTTTAATTTTACTAACAAAGAAATGTAAATCAAAACTACTCTGAGATTTCACCTAACCCCAATTAGTATGGCAATCATTAAAAACACAATAATAAATGCTGGTGAGCCTGTGGAGAAGTAGAAACTCTGAGACATTGCTGATAGGATCGCAAATTAGTGAAGCCACTTTGGAAATCAGTGTAGAAGACTCTCAGAAGAATGAGAATGAACCTTCCATATGGTCCAGCTATACCACCCCTGGGTATCTACCCAAAGGAATTGAAGTCAGACTACTATAATAATGTATGCCTATCTATGCCTATAGCACAATTTATAATAGCCAAACTATGGAACCAGCCTAGGTATCTATCAACAGATGAATGGATTACAAAATTATGTGACATGCAAACAATTGAATTCTCCTCAGCCATAAAAAACATAACTATGTCATTTACAGAAAAATTAATGGAACTGGAGAATATTATGCTAAGTAGGATTAATCAGTTACAAAAAGTGAAGGATTGGATTTTTCCTCTCATATGTGGGAGCTAGGAAGAATTGGGGAGATAGGAGGGAGTCTACTCAAAGGAAGAAAAACCCTAGTAGAGTGATGGAGAAAATCTAAGGGAGAGGCAGGAATGGGGAGGGACAGTGCAATGAACATGTTGTACATACACAAACTTATCAATGCCATTCACATGGGGAGGGTGAGGGAATGGGGGAGGGAGCTTATAGAGGGTTCACTGAGTGCTGTGTGCATGTATGCTTCTATCACTCTGAACATCATGGTGTATGATTATAATACACCAATAAAATAAAATTAAATAAAAATTAAAAGAAAACAATGACAGCAGCAGATTGTGATCTGGGAAGGTCACTTGATCTGACTTTGATTTGAAAGGATAACTCTTGAAGCTCTATGCAGAGTAGACTGATCATCTAACAGTCAGAGTCAAAGCAGGGGGGTCAGGGTAGAAGTTGCTGCCTTAATCCAGATAACAAATGATGACGATTTGGAAAGGCAGATAGCTGTGATGCAAGGTTAGATTCTGGTTATATCTTGACTTAGAACTGGCAATATTTGCTTATGAAGTTCAAAAGAAAGCATGAGGTCCACAGTGGCAAATTTCTTAGCATACAGGTGCTAAATGCTGCTTATTTTTTTCCCTAGAAATCCCTTAATAACAAATGTAAACTGAGAAGTGTCAGGGAACAAATGATCCCTGATATAAAAAAAAATAGGTTGATAATATTTATCTTTAAAAAAAAAAGAAACAGTGTTTCCTGGGCCTTTTTAAATCTAATATGTGAAAATCAAATCTTCTACTTCCACACAATAATTCTAGGTGTGTCCAAATGGCATTTATAGTGATCATAGACTAATCCTCTCATTTACCTATCATGCCTTCTTTTCTCATTAATATTTAATGGTCCCTTGCTTGATTTCTGAAGGCAACTTGAAGAACAATATCCTCTTGTTTTCATTTCTCCTAAAAAGTATAGGTGCTAGATTTCTCTTCAATACAAGGGAAAATTTAAATGCCTCAAGCGATTATGTTCACAGTGGCATTTTCCTATCCTAGGGGCAGGATTGCCTTTCTTTATCTACCACAGTCTTCTGGAAAGCACAAGGACATTCATATTATACCATGACTAAATATTACTACCTAACCAGTAAATAGTTATAATTAAAGGAAGATTTAATGTAGAGCTTCATCTTTTTTTTTAATAGAAAATAGCTATTTCAACAAAAATGCCTTTGATACCCACACAAAACCAGAAATTATAATTTTGTATCTATAGACCCAGAAGACACAAAAGGAAATAGTATATATCCTCCTCCTAAAGGAATTTACAGTATATCGGAAGGGATTGATAGACATAATAACAATTTAAGTTCTGTCTTCTAAGTCCTACCCTGGACATATTTAAATTGTTTAGGTGCTATATTATGTGCTAGATATAAAGCGATACTGAGCTTCCCCTCCAGTTCACTACAGATGCAATCTCATTTCAACAGAATCTATCATCTAACTCCATAGTGAGCAGAAAACTTACTTTTTAAAGATAAGAAGCTCAATTTTGAAAATCTCATAACTTCAATTTTTCTTTTCAGCTCCTCACTTCTACTCCTAACCTTCCTTACTCACCTCTCATTTTAGTGCAACATCTGTTTTTCCTTTAGGGTAATCATTTTAATGTAGCTTCAGACTTCTAATATCCTCAAGCCTCTTCTGGTCCATCAAGGATTTCCTTTTGCTTTCCCAGTTTCAGCTTCTTGCTGTGCATTAACTTTCTATTTTTTGGGGGGGGGGTTGTTTTACTAAGAGTTGAACCCAGGGCTGTTCTATCTCTGAGTTATACCTCCAGCACTATTTAATTTCTTTATTTTGAAACAAGTCTCATTAAGTTGAGGTCCTCATGGTGAGGACCATGCTAAGTTGCAGCAATCCTCCTGTTTCAGCCTTCCAAGTACTGGGACTACAGGTGTGTGCCACCGCGCCCGGTTTGCATCATGCATTTACCCCTATAAACTACATCTCCCCCTCACTCAATTTATTTGTTTATCTATTGCAAACATCTAGAAAACATAGATAAATTCAGTTTGCATCATAATTAAATGTTACTATCTAAGCATCAAAATGTCTACAATTATAAAGATGAATACAATAAAAATATTGATTAGTATATAGGAGAAAAGAAAAGTCTCATCAACTATTGATACCTTCACTTTAAAGGATAATTTACTTTGCATAAAATATTTAAAAAGATGTATTCTAGGACAATGTAATTCCATTCTTGGAAATCCCATACCCACAAAAATGCATGCACATGCTCACAGATAGATATGGAAAATAATGTATGGATAGTCTACAAAAACACAAAACCAGAAGAAAATTCAGTTGCCATTGTAAAAAATATAAACAAATCATGGTATATTCATATAATTGAATATCATACAGTGATGAAAGTGAATGAGCAGCATCAGGCTCAAAGAAAGGTAGGATATCAAAAACATAATGGGGAAAATAGAGCAAGACTCAAAAGAATACAAGTGGCATAATTCTATTTACAAAATTTGGAAACAAACAAAACCCATCTACTCTCTTCAGATTTGCATGATTTGGATGCAAAACTAGGAAGAGAAACAAAGCATTGATTACTAGAAAAGTCAAGACAGAAAGTACCTTTAGTGTGTAGGTAAGAAAATAATAAGAATAGGCATCAAGAGCCCAGTTCTTAGTAGAAACACATTAAATGGTAGGTAAAAAAAAAAAATTTTCTAGACAGTCACCAGAAATTTCCAAATAAACACAAGAATTCCATTCATCTTAAAAACTGGTGGAAGAACACAATGTTCAAGGCTATGCCCACTTCAAAGAATATCAGAGACTAATGTCCAATCTGTGATTGACCAGGATGCCTAAAATCAATCCAGTTTTTTATCCTGCTGCTCATTGATGCAGACTAAATTTTACTTTGACCAAAGAAAACATTTTTTTTTTTTGCCAATAAAGCCAAACCTGGGCAGTAATCGATTTTATTTGTCTATTTAACATGTAAGTTTTTGTGTTCCTATAATTCTTTCAGAAATAACTCATTTTATTCTCAGATAAAATAGTTAATATTTTTTCTCATTTTAGTGAAATAAAATAAATCATATATTGTTATATTACTATTCATAGATGAGGTAAGCGAGGGAAAGGGTGATTAAGCTCTCTTTTGACCATGTGTTTATTCCATTGTGAAGCCAATAATTTTATTTTTATCCAAAGGAAAATCTATTTTTAGGCAATCTGCTGTTGAAAGTTTTGTTATTCTGCCATTAAATAATGATTTAATTACCCTATTTGGATCACTATGTAACAAATTCATGAACTGATATCTTGGTATGTGTGTGTATATGCCTCTGTGTATGTGTACATGTGTGCAGGTGTGATGTCTGAAGTGGGGATTGGTAGTGATTGCTCATAATGAGGGACTCCATTATAAACACAAGAAAAATTGGATCAATCAATAGACTTTCTTTACTAATTTAAAAAAATAAGTTTTTTTATGCTTTGAAGTCTGTCATCTCTTAATTTGAATTGTGAATTTTAACATTTTACAGACGTTTTTGTTTAACCTCTATAGTTGTTTCATGTATGAAAAGTTTTTAATATTCAATATAGTTCTCTTATTCTCTCTCTCTCTCTCTCTCTCTCTCTCTCTCTCTCTCTCTTCACATAGAATGTTATAATGATTTCTTTAGGTCTATGAAAAGTGACAATGGTATTTTGATAGGGATTGCATTGATTATGTTGATAGCTTTTGGAAGTACGGCCATTTTGACTTTATTCTGCCTATTCAAAAGCATTGGGAGGTGGAGGTGTATCCATCTTCTATTTCTTTCTTTAGTGATTTATAATTTTCATTATAAAGATATTTTACCTCATTGGTTAAATTTATTCTTAGGTATTTTATTTGAGGTTATGGTGAATGGGATTGTTTTGTTTTTTGTTTTTGTTTTTGTTTTTTTAGCTGATTCATGATTGGTATAAAGGAATGCTAATGATTTTCGTAGATTGATTTTATATCCTGCTACTTTGCTAAAACTATAACCAATGCAATTCTCAGCAATAAGAACCTGACTTCAAACTGTACTACAGTAATAAAAATGCCATGGCATTGGCACAAAACAGACACATTGATCAATGGAACAGAATAGAAAACTCAGAAACAAAACCTCATATCCATAGCCAGTTGATCTTTGATAAAGCTGCCAAAGACATACATTGGAGAAAGGACAGCCTTTTCTACAAATACTGTTGGGAGAACTTGCTTTCTGTATGTTAACAAATGGAACTAAAGCCTAACCTTCACAAAAGACAACTTTATACAGTTCAATGACCTAGAAATTAGACCAGAAATGTGAAACTACTATAAGAGGCCATATACTCCAACATATAGGTACAGGTAGAAACCTCCTCAATAAGATCTCAAAAGATCACAGAATTAAAACAAGAATTAATGAATGGGATAGCATTAAATTATAAAGCTTTAGTGCAACAAAGGAAACCATTAAGTTTCTACAGAGTAAGCCTACCAAATGTGAGTAGATCTTCTCCATCTACTCATTGGACAAAGGTCTAATATCTAGAATATACAAAAATCTATCTCACTCCAGTTAGGATGACAATAATCAAGAATGTAAATAATAATAAACGCTGGTGAGGATGTGGGGAAACTGGAACCTTTTACATTATTGGTGGAACTGCAAACTAGTACAATCACTTTGGATATCAGGGTGGAGTTTTCTCAAATTAGGTATGGAACTACTACTATATGACCCAGCAATAGCACTCCTGTCCATCTTACCAAAGGAAAAGAAATCAGAGTATTATAATCATATGTGCATATCCATGTTCATAGCAGCACAATTTACAATAATCAAATTATGAAACTAGCCTTGATGTTCATCAACTGATGAATGGATCACAAAACTTTGGTACATATACACAATGGAATTTTACTCAACCATAAAGAAGAAAAAAATTACACCATTTACAGGAAAATCGATGGACACCAAGAATATTATGTTAAGTGAGTACACACCCAGTCCCAAAGAACAAGTACATGTATATTCTTTCTTATATGTGGAAACGAGAGAGATATTTGGCAATAAGGGCAACATCAGATAGATGAACAGAGACTCCAGGGGAGTGACTGAGGGTGATTAGGAAATGGAGAGGGAGGGAAGAAGAATGCAATAATAGAAATAATGCTATGAAGGTATACAAAATTTTCAATTCCAATCACAAAGACTTGCCAGGGGAGGGTGGGGAGAGCGTGGTGGAGAGTGCGACAAGAGTGTATGCATATATTTTTCTAACATTTTGTACCCCAATATGATGTAAAATTACAATGCATCCAATAAAAATAAGATAGAATTCTAAAAATATAAAAAAATTTGGAGATAAAATCTTGCAAAGTTGCTGAGGCTGGCCTTGAATTTGAAATCCTCCTATCTCAGCCTCCTATGTACTGTGATGACAGCTGTGTGCCACTGTGCCTGGCTCAATATAGTTTTCTAAATTAGTTTTAAGCATTTCCTCTTATTCAACACCTCTGCATTGCCTACTCAAAACATTCCAACATGAATACTGGCTTTGCTTATCAATTTGAATTTCTCAAATACATTTGCATGCAAATGCAATAGTAGGTAGGTCTCAAAATGCACTGCTGAGAACTTGGAGAGAGATAAGGACTGGAGGAAATTCTGTAGCCTAGAAAAACACCTTCAAGCTGCTTTGGGTTGCTCATAGGGGTATGTGAAGAAAGAATGATTCAAGGTTCAGTCTAGGGACTTTTGGAAGAGGAGACAACAAATGGAATGAATATTTACAACACTATATACGACATGTACATGCCAAATACACTCATTTCTCCCTTATGAACTCTCTCTCTCTCTCTCTCTCTCTCTCTCTCTCTCTCTCTCTCTCTCTCTCTCTTTCTCTCTTTCTTTCTCTATGTACTGGGGATTGAACTCAGGGGTATGGGTATTCTACCTTCATACTACACTTCCAGCCCTATTTTATTTTTTTTATTTTGAAGCAGAGTCTCCAAATTGCAGAGGTTGGTCTTGAACCTGCAATCCTCCTGTCCCAGCCTCCCAAGTACTGAGATTACAGGCATGCTTCACCACGCCTAGCTGATTATTTCCCTTTTTAAAACTTCAAACTTCTAAGTGGCTCTTTCATTGTGATCTAAAATGAGATGGCTCTTTTAGGGAATATGGCTCTTTTAGGAGTATGGCTCCTTCATTGGGAGCTAAAATGAATCTCCACTGTAAGACTGGCTTAGAGAAGGACAGAGAACACATGCCAGCATTGCTTATGTGTGAGTTAGGCAAAGTCATTCAATAAAATGGGTACAGCTTAAACACAATTAATATTAAAACATGCTTACCTAATTGACATGCTTTTCCTAGTAATGATATTCATGTTTCTAGAATGTAAAATATAAACACATAGTCTAGAAAGATCATTGTTGACCAGAGAGATGGAGAACCTTTTGGCTGTCTCTCACGGTATTATTTTCTATTCTGTTTGGACAACTGCTATGTCTGGTCATTATTCTCTTGATCCTTCTTTCTTTATTGTCTTCTTAAAGAGATAACAGTGTGTAGTGGTTACAGCTAGTTCTAGGCAGAAAGTCTTGCTTTGAATTGTGGCTCTACTGCTTACTATGTAAAATAGGATCTAGCCTTTTTCAGTTTTGTGAAATAGGGACAAAGCAGTCTTTTTTATATAGATTTTTTTGAAGATGAATTGAATTAACACAAAAAATAAGTGATTAGGAAACTTGGGATGAAGTTCAGTGGTAGAATGAGAGCTTAGCATGTAGGAGATTCTATATTCAATCTTTAGCAAGGGGAAGAAAGTAGGGTGGGAATGGGGGAGGGCTAAATGTATGTATACTGTGTGCCTGTATGCCTTTACAACCCTGAAAGTCATCAAGATGTATGACTACAATGCACCAATAAAATGGATGAATGAATGGAAGAAAGAAGAAAGAAAGAAAGAAAGAAAGAAAGAAAGAAAGAAAGAAAGAAAGAAAGAAAGAAAGGGAATTAAACTGTGCACAGGGCACATGCGTGTAATTCCAGTACTTGGGAGGCTGAGTCATGAAGATCATAGGTTCAAAGACAGCCTCAGAAACTTAGTGAGGCTCTCAGCAACTTATCAAGACCCTGTTTTCAAACAAAAAATTAAAATAGGTCTGGGGGTGTACTCCAGAGGTAGAAAGTCCCTGGGTTCATCCCCAGTACCACACACACACAAAAATTAGAACAATGCCTGTCATTAGAGCCATCATGTTTTACAATTTTAAATGGTTTCATTTACACTGAAAACCATCATAGTGAATGCCAAGCTCACTCAGTCATGCAATGTGGCAGTGTGTGTGTGTGTGTGTGTGTGTGTGTGCCCTTGTGTTTACAATTCTAAATGGTTTCATTTACACTGAAAACCATCATAGTGAATGCCAAGCTCACTCAGTCATGCAATGTGGCAGTGTGTGTGTGTGCCCTTGTGTGGGTGCACTGTGAATAAACTCTTATTAGTAGTATTTATTGTCATGTAGTCTATTAATTTCTGTGATTTTTTACTTCTAATTGAAAACTAATAGATTCTTCTTTGTTCATATTTTTCTAACCATCTTCCTCTGAAGTAAAAGATAGTATTCTGATATTCTGATAGAGGTTGAATGAAAAGATCATTTGAAAAGATCATTTTCAACATGCCATCCACTCTCATTTTGAACAAAGAGATAATATATAAATATTCTTCAGAGAGATTGACTCTTCTCATCAGCTTATGCTTGACTTGGCCAATCACCAGCAAATTTGAAAGAAATGATTTGATTCTCCTTGTGACCTGAGGCCTGCTTGCAGAGGGTACTGCATCTCTTCACTAATTCCTGTCTCTTCCTAACGTGACTTATCACAATCATAGATGAGCATCAGCTGAGTCTCTTAGGAGGCTTTAAATGGAATTTTCCCCAGAAAAATTTTGTACCCAAAACATAATTGCACATTGATCTGGTCACAAATCCTTATGTCTCTACTCATTTCCATCTTAGATTCTTTCAAAACCCAGAAGAATATTATAGAATTACAGAAAAATTGTTGATTTCTATTGGGATTTTTTTTTAGATTAAAGAATAAAGAAAAATTTGAAATGCCTGATTTTAGAGATGTTTTCCATTTTTTATCTTCTTGAAAGATTTATGTACTTAAATACTCAGCACTGTCTTTTGATGGTTTTCTTAAAGCTTAAAATACAGCACTATGGCTAAAAACATAGGTTTAAAAATCCTAAATTCAAATTCTAGCTCTGGAACTTATTGAGTGTGTGACCTAGACTTTTTGTATTTCATTTGTCTCACCTATAAAATAGAAATGGTGATACTATTTACTTAGTAGTGTAATTATTTTATGTGAAAAATATCCTAAATATGTACTATTTTATTCCTATTTTACCGATTAGGAAACTGAAATAGAGAAGAAATTTTTGTGAGTGTGCATATGTGGCAATTGAACTCAAGGGTATTCTGTCTCTGAGCCACATCCTCAGCCCTATTTTTTAGGGTCACACTAAGTTGCTGAGTCTGTTCTCAAACTAGCAATTCTCCTACCTCAGCCTCCTGAGTACTGAGTACTAGGATTACATGCATGGGTCACCACACTTGGTAGAGAAGAAACCGTTACTCTCTATAGTGTGTATGCATTCTCTCAGTGACCTTAACTATAATTTTAATAAGGTTTTCACCTTCAGACCTAGTTATTACATTATGAGCACATTTTTTTCAGAAAAGGTTTAGATTTTAACAAATAGAACAGTTTAGAAAATTTGACAAAATGCTAATATATTAAGTGCTAACTTACTCATCTCCTTTCTTACATGCACCAGTCATTAAAAAATGACTGGATAAACACACACACACACACACACACACAAAATACTAAAGATGGAAACAAAATGTTTAAGAAAGAAATGTTTGCAGGTATCATACCTTTAAAATGCTATGCTTAGTAAAATTGAACCTGAATATCAAGGAGACTTATTTTATTAATTGTAATATCACTAAAATTGTTGGGATATTGTCCTTTGATAGCAATATATCTGATATTTTTAATGCAAACTATCTTTCCTGAAACTTATTATTGTAATATTTAGAATTCTAGTTAGAATAAAGTCTGTTAGCCAGAGGATTTCAGATAAAACAAATAGTGTGGGAAAGTCGTTCAACATTTCCTTGCTGAATGTTATTTAGGATCCTATTCTCATATCTTCAAGGCAATCTATAGATATGCTTCATTTCTCCTTTATGTCTGGGGCCAGGCCTATTCTAGGAATGCAGTGAAATGACTAAAATCCACCTGAGCAGCAGGGCTACTTGCACTTCTACACATGAACTATTGCCCTTCTTCCTCTCCCATGAAAAGCACAGAACCAGACCTGAATGAGCTCCTCAGAGGAAATTGCTCCTCTACTTACATTAAGATGTTTCTGTGAAAGAGAGTCCTGAGATTCTTAAAATGTACTATTTTTAACTTTACTTGCTGGCCATTTGTAATAAGTAGAGCTTCCTGATCTCTTATAGCAAATAAATAAATAATTCGTGTCAATTCTCAAACTGGCAATTTTTTCCAGTCTATCAGGTGGTATGGACTTAATCAATTGAATCACTCAATGTATTAGGGTTCTCCAGAGAAACAGAACAAATACATATAGGGTTATATTAGGAGATTTATCATGGGTATTGGATCTTGTGATCATGGAGAATGAGAAATCCCCATGATATGCTGACTGCAAGTTGGAGAAGCAGGGAGAGCTGGTGGCCATAATTCAGTCAGAAGCCAAAAACCCAAGAGAGAATGAATGAGAGAGGGCGGTGAGTAATCCACTGAAGTGAAGGCCCCAGCATCAGGAACTCTTATGTCTCAGGACAAGAGAAGAGGGAGGTTCCAACTACAAAAGAAGGAGAACTTGGCTTTTCTGTCCTTCTTGGGCCCTCAGGGGAACAGAGGATACCTGCCCACATTAATGAGAGCAATTTTATTCACTCAGTCTATCGACTCCAGTGCTAACATATTTCTGGTATCAGAAATAAGGTTTAACCAGCTCTCTGCACATTCCTCAGCCCAGTCAATGAACTTACAGTTAGTGATTACACACATACTCATAATTTTACCCAACTCAGTAGTATTATTCAGTCTTTGGCATAAAGTACAAAATATATCAAGTGCCCAGGACTACTTTAATTCTCATAATGAATTTATGAGGTAGGTATTATTATTTTTTATTGTTGTTGCAATTCACGAGTAAACAGCGGCAGTGAGAGTAATTAAGTACCTAGGACACCCAGCTGACAAGCACAGTGCTGAAGCCAAACTCTGATGCCTGACTCTGAAGCCAGCTCTGTTACTCCCAGGACTCAGTTCTCCCACTCTGCCTCCTCCCCAACCTCCATTTATGTTGGTAACTCAGGCAACATTCCTTGGTATGAGTCACCTTTTAGAGTCCATGTATCTGACATAAGAACGTTGTGACAGAAAGAGTAGATTTGTGAGCATTATGTTTTGCTTTCTGTGAAAGTTTCCTGTTTATATCTATAAATAACCTTGGAACAAGCTCTTTATGCATAAAACATTTCATGAATAATTGATATGCTATGTAGGTAAATCCCATGCTACTTATGGGGTCAGAATATTTTTGTTATTTTTGAAAGTCTGGGAAAGATTACATTTTCAATGAACATTCCTTGGTACAGGCACATATGTCTGAATCATTATGTGGTCCTGGAGATGCATACTTATCCTGGCAATTGACCTGGTCAGGTGGTACTGTTAAATTCTGCCTGATGCAAAGATTAAGCAACTGGTAGAGCACACATGAATGTAATTCCAGTGGGTACCATTCAACATTCCTTTAAATCTGAAAGCCATGTGATCATTGGTGCTCAGTTATGGGCTTGCCAATTTCTTCATTCTCTGGTATCCTCTGCAGGCAGTAGTCAGAACCAGTAGGACTGTGCCAGGAGTGGATAACAGGCTGGCACTGACAGCTTGACATGTTGTGTGTTTGTGTCTGTATAACTTTTATCATATTGTTCAAGGACTTTGCAAGTGATCAGCTTACTTGTATTATACAGGCTCTTTGAAAATCCAGTCAGGGTTGTGGCTTATCAGGGACTCATTGTATCTAGCTTTATACCTGCTGAATAAAAAAAAGGGAAATGAAAATGCTCTTTTCTCGGATGAAGCATTGCATTTCAAAATGGGTTTTAGAGTGCAGGTTCTGCATAATATTGATTAATTGTCCTTTATGGCAGTACTCCACTGCTATAAAATACATAAAGTAACAGACATAGAGACCATTCAGGGAAACAATCTTCTAAAAAAGACATACACATATTTATTTGCTCACTTATTCATCCAAATATTTCATTCTTTGACAATGTATTGAGTTCAAATTAGGTAACAATGTGCTAGTTACTAGTGATAAAAAGGTGAATAAGACAAGATACTAGACTTTGAAGGCATTATGGTTTCACAAGAGAGAGGGAAATGTAAGGAAACAATGGTAAGGAGTGTGATTGGTTACAATTCCTGCCTGTGTAAGACACATGTGGCAACATTTTCCTATGTAAGTATGAATATTTCATAAACATTATTTTCAATGGTCCCATAATACCCTCTTCAGGAAATATTTCATCATAGTCCTGACCATTTGTAAACTTTTGGAAATTTGTTTTCACCATAATATTATATTAATATATGTGATATTCTAGGGAACATTTTAATGTTTTTATTTTCTGCATTTTCTCTTGGAATAATCAGAGGACTTACTGCAAAGTCAATGCATATCAAAATTGCAACACATAATATGCCTTAAAATTATGTCAAATGTTATGATTGTAGACCTCTCTAAAAATATATGAAACTGCTTGTTTTATGGAGACCTTGATCAATACTGCCTTTTGTTTCATATATACTGTATATTTTATTGTGATTTGAAAAAAGTCTTACAAATTTAAAAATGAAAGCGAAGTATAAATGTTAGTTTCTAGTTGTGATTATTGGCTTTTTCCATTTTTAGATACCCAACTGTCTTCCCTTTGTGATGAACCATGTGTGTCTCTGGCTATGTTATGTATTGAATTCTTAGTCAATTACTTATTGATTGAATGAATTCTTTATGCATTACCAAAGTTAAATTTTGTCCATCATACATGTTTCAAATGTGTTTTTATTTTCTCTGAACCACATAATGAAAAATATTTATTTGGTTTCTTTTTTTAACTTGCTTCTTTGTGCCAAGAATAGAAAGTAGAATAAGGCATATATCACTGAACAGTTCTTGTTGACGGAGGGCAGAACACAACAGTAACTGCATTAAAATATAACACATGATGATGATAAAATTAAGACTACTGTCTTATGAAGGAACAAAGAAGTATTAGGTTGCATGTGTTGAAATACACTTTTAGACTCAGCATTCAAAGTTTGCCCAAATATCCTACCATATTTGATTGATGGTCTTTGTGTATGTAAGTGTAGGACATTAAATGTGGGTTCTTCATGCTTGAATAAGGCTTATTTTTGTCTACCTAGCATATAACCTCTTCTGTGTTTGGGGAATACCCTATCTTTGAGTGTAGGGATTGGATGAAGAAGGAAGTATGCAATTCTCATTGCATAACCTCCCCACCTTATTTGAAGTTGGAATAAGGGATCTGACCCAGGCTTGGCCCCCTGGGCTCCATCTCACAGTGAAGTGGGGTAGTGGGGCAGATCTTTCTGCATTGGGATGGATAGTGGCACCACAGCACACTGCTCTCAGAATCTGCAGTTCTGCACCGTGTGTGCTGAAGGCAATGCAGAGCTGGGGAATCCCAGATCAGTGGGAGCAGGTTCTGTGCCATTATTAGGGTTGTGGTTCAGGTGTCCTGACTTTTTCTTTTGTTGTCAGTTTTCTCATCCAAGTCTTCTAGGCCTTTTGGTGTTTCCTTAAGTTGCCCAAAATTTTGACTTAATTTTTGTTTGTTTAACTCAAATCTTTAGAACTGATTTGTATTGCTTACAGTTAAGCATCTTAACCAGGCCAGGTATTGTTACTAGCTAAATAGAGATAAGAAACAGATATAATTTGGAAAATCTTGCCTAATTTGGAGGCTCATTGGCTTGCTCAGACTTGTTTTCCAGAGACGACAAGTAGGGTACACACATGTTCGGAGCTCTTAGCTCTCTTGGTCTCCTATAAGAGATTTTAATAGCTCCCAAAGGCACTATCTCCCAACATCATCTCCTTGAGTTTAGGATTTCAACAGGAGAATTTGGATATGGGGTCAAATACTCAGACTAGAGATAAGTAAGCCTTATATAAAGCATATAATAAGATATTTTTCCCTGATCTAGTAACCTTCATATTGGTAAGTTCATTAGAATACAGTGAGTTTGGTGAATTTCTTTACATCTTCCTTTAAAATATAATTAAAAATAATTTGTGATGGTGTTAAGATAAAACACTGATCCATTTCTTAATCATGAAAAGTGATAGATTCAACATTTCTGGCTTAAAATCACATGGGCTCAACCGGACTAATCATTTGGTCAATAAGTTAAACTGAAAGAAGTTCTAAGGATGATTAACACACTTTTCCACAGTTCTATAACTGCTTCATTCATTTTAATTTTTCTTCCCTAGGAAGCTTCTGGCAGTTCAAATACCATAGGCTCCTACTATATGCCAGGAATTGCCCATATTTTTTTGGCTTCCCCTAGAGAAGTCAGCCAGGGATTCAAACCCAGTGGGAATATCAGGGCACCATGAATATTTGATTAACACTAAAAGAAAATGTGCTTGTATCTTTCTCTGATAGAATTCTTTCTATATATATGTGCTTTCTGAGGCTATGAGAGTGCATAGGTCATTTTTATTATAGATTTCAGTATTTCTATTACAGAAAAATGTTAGATAGGACTTAATAATTGATTTCTGTTACATGTAAAATCTCTTTGGAGTGTAATTTTATTTTACCTTTTATAATTTTAATATCTGGCTCATATTTACACAAGAATTCTAATAAAATCTACTCTAACATCTCTACATTTACTCTGAGTTCTACAGTCTAAATATTGATTAGTCTAAAATTCTACCTCTGATGTAAATTTATTTGGAGGAGCTAACTTAAGTGTTGCTTCTTGGTAGGAAATTTCATTGTTCAGGAGAAATGTATAGAGGATGTTATTTATTAATGACTACTAATGATTCCTAAGTGCACAGTCTTTAGAGGAACAATTACTGTGGAGTTTTGAAGTGTCAACAGATTATCCTTTCATATGTAAATTATATTTCCTGGTGGCAATAGGTAGTGTTTAATTTGTGACTTTCTGCAGTTCTTATTTTTCCCAGATCATTGCCTTAGGACTTGGTAGGCCAGCAGGCAATGTGCAAATTAACTGACTTTGGGCTATGGTTTCCTAACTATGCAGGTGAAGCTGGCTCTGCCTGCTCAGTGCCTTCCTACCAGTCAAGCAACAGAAAGTCACCAGCAGTTCATCTCCAGGGTGATTTCACGCCTTTCACTTAGGTCAGAGGAAAGAGGACTGTGTACAAATGAACTGCCTAAAAGAAAAGGGGAAGAGGTGAGAAAGGTACCCCAAATCATCAGTACTAGAAAAATTGTGTCTAGGGAGCCACGAGATATTGTGCAGCTAGTAAGATGTTGGTGAGGGTTTTCTCATTCTTTCTTTCTCTCTTTCTCTCTCTCTCCACACACACACACACACACACACACACACACACACACAGAGAAATACACACTTTTATTGTTGTATTGTAATTATACATCATGGTGAGATTCAAAGTGATACATTCATACATGCACATACTCCTTGTTGTATTTCCCTCTGCCTATTTCTTATGAGACATTTTAAACTTATTTGAACATTGGCAGCATAATGAGATAAACACTTGGCTTCCAAAAACGCCACTGTGAACGTATCAGAACTTACCTAGCTGTATAAAATGAATACGGGGTTATGAGCACAGGCTTTGGTGTTAGACTGTCTGAGATGGAACCCTGGATTCAATACTGGGTGACCTTGGGCAAGTTACTTTACCAGTCTGTTCCAAGCTTCGTCTATATTTTACTTTAATCACTATGTAACTCCAATATTTTACTTTAATCAGTATGTAACTCATAAGCTGGTTGCAAAAATTAGATGAGTTAGGCCATTTTAATCCTCTGGGAAGACCTTAGTTAATAAGTTTGAGATATCATTATAATATTGCATATAAAATAAAAAGTTATCACAAAAGGTAACCATATAAACTCCTTAAGATTATTTTAAGTAGTTAGTAAATTGAAATTAAAAGAATCTAGACATGGAAGACACAGATTTAGGATTAGGCTTGGTTTGGATCTTTACATTTCTTTTCTGTGTGATACATTAGAAAGATAATGTAATTTAGGTTTGAATTGTGGTTTCTTTACCTAATTACTAGCTGAGAGAACTTGACCTCTCTATTAGATTCTTCATTTTGATTTTAGATATGATGCTACATTTTTCAAAATACAGATGGGAAGTCCAACTGAGATAGCATATAAAATACTTATGTGTGCAGCACAGAATAACAACTTAACAGATGTTTATTTTGTTTTCTCTGGATCAAAATCAATCACTGTACTAAGGTGGACATTCATTTTTTATTTTGATGCAACTTCTTACTGTAATTTCTTTTGTTTCTTGGATGATTAGTGAAAATAAGCATAATATTTTATGAATTTTTTTTCTTGAATGGTTTTCCCAAACTCACAGTAAATGGTACAGCTATTGATTCATGGCCCTCAAAACTCTCATTTAGTCAATTCCAAGTAATATGGTTACATCAAGATGTGTTTGATTTCATTTATATTTATGCATTTATTAAAGTCTTTATATTTTAGGAATATCAAAGCTGATTAAATGTGATATTTTTAATAATTTCTATTTGAGATTCTACAGAAGAGCTTTCATATAAAATATAATAATTTCTCCCTAATGTATTGAAGAGAAAGAAGATTCCACTGAAATCACTAAAACTTAATTTTTCCTTTTTCAAATGTAGCCCACTGCATGTATAAGGTAATAAGAATTACATCCTTATGTGTATGTGTGAGTATATCTATTTATACATTATGAATATGTGTGTGTTTGCCTGTATACACATGGGTACACTTTGTAAACCCATATTAATTTTTTTGACAGAGCTGTAGCTGGATTTCTACTCTCTATGCTCAGAAAGAGTAGGACACGAAATAAATATTGAATAAATATGTGGCATTAGCTATACTGCAGGCAAGCAGATAAGTTATCAAAAAGTTGTCTTTTGTTCATTGTTTAAGCTTTAAGATTTAGCTTTAACATATTAATGCTTATACTCATCTTTGTTCTGTCAAAAGATATCTAAGCAAGCCGGGTGTGGTGGCGCACGCTTGTAATCCCAGCATTCGGGAGGCTGAGAC
>PVLC010014114.1:0-39937 GCA_004027655.1 Graphiurus murinus | reverse complement strand
AAAAATGTGAAGTCAGCTGTAGTTGGGTGAAATATTCTGTATGTGTCTAACAGGTCCATTTGGTTTATGGTATTATTTAGGTCTGAAGCATCTTTACTGACCTTTTTTTTTGAAGATCGGTCTAGTGATGTGAGAGGGGTGTTGAAGTCTCCCAGTATTAGGGTATTGGGATCTATGTGTGATTTTATATCATGTACAGTTTGTTTCATGAAAGTAGCTGTACCTATGTTTGGGGCATAGATGTTGATAATTGTTATTTCCTCTTGCTGTATTGTTTCTTTTACTAGTAAAAAGTGATCTTCTTTGTCTCTTTTGATGAGCTTAGGCTTGAAATCTAATTTATCCGATATCATAGTTGCTACTCCTGCTTGTCTTCGAGTTCCATTGGCATGAATTACCTTACTCCAGCCCTTCACCTTTAGTTTGTGGGAATCTTTGTATGTAAGGTGCGTTTCTTGCAAGCAGCAGATAGATGGATTCTGGGTTTTGATCCATTTTGCCACCTTGTGCCTTTTTATTGGGGACTTAAGACCATTTATATCAGTGTGAGTATTGAGAGATGATTTTTAATTCCTAACATTTTGGGTTTTGACTTCTGTTTGCAGTAGTGTTTGTTCTTCTTTGCTTAGTTGTTTGCTTCCTGGAAATTATTGTTTCTCTGGTTCTGAAATTTACTTGTTAGTTCTTCTTTGTAGGTAATCTCTTTGAGTATTTTCTCTAGGCCTGGTTTGGAAGACATGAATGCTTTCAGTTTTTGTTTGTCATGGAAGGTTTTTATATCCCTGTCAATTTTGAGAGAGAGTTTTACTGGGTAGGAGAATCTTGGCTGCAAGTTATTTTCTTTCAAATTTGGAATATGTTACTCCAGCCCCCTCCTGCCTTTCATGACTTGGTTTGGGAGATCTGGAGTGATTCTAATTGGTTGGCCTCTAAATGTTACTTGGCCTTTAACTTTTGTTGCCTTTAGGATCCTTTCCTTAGCTTCTACATTAGTCATCTTGATTATTATGTGGCATGGTGAACCTCTTCTTTGGTCTTGTCTGAAGGGGGTTCTATATGTTTCCTGCACCTGTGTGCCAACTTCTCTTTCTATGTTTGGAAAGTTCTCTGATATTACTTCTTTGAAAAGGTTGTTTATTCCATTAGTTTCAACTTCTAATCCCTCTTCTATGCCTATTATTCTTAGATTAGCTCTTTTAAAATTGGCCCAGATCTCATCGATGTTGGATTCATACTGTTGAATTTTTTTTTTCTAGATTATGTTTAATGGATTCATTTTTGGAATGGTCGTCGTCTAGGAGTGATATTCTGTTTTCCATATGGTCTAATCTATTGTTTATAGTTTGTATTGATGCCTTCACTTCTATTATTGCATCTTTCACATCTTTCACTTCCCTCAAGGCTTCGCTGTGATTACTGCTCAGGGTGTCATATGCTTTGTTTATTTGTTCCTTTATTTCTTTCCAGCTCTCTCTGCATTCTTTCTGGAAGTTTTGTATCACTTCTATTATTGAAGATCTGAATTGTCCTTCTGGTAAGTTCTGCCAATCAGTGTCATTGAGTTCTGTTATTGTGGGGTCATGTTGACTCATTGTTTCTTTGGTGTTTCTCCTTCTCATGGTTTCCCTGTTCTTAAATTTATAACTTTGCTGCTCTTGCATGCTTTCCCTGTGTTTGTAGGTTTCTTATTTTTATTTTCTCTCTATGAATGGTATCTTGTACTGAATGCAATTACTCTGGTATTTCTTCTGCTGGCTCTATTGGTGTCTTTGGTGGGTTTCAGGTGTTGACTTCTAGGATCTAGCAAAAGCTAAAAAGCAACCAATCCTCTGAACGAAGAAACATAAATCGATGCAATGCAAAGTGAAAACAGTAAAAACGGAACAAAACAAAGCAAAAAAAACCCCAGAAAACAAGAACCGTCGGCAAGAAGCAAAATAAAAATCCCTGCAAGTTTGTAAGAACAGATCTGGTTTGGCCTCTGCAGATCTTTTCGGCAGATTTCTGCTGCTGTGGGCAGCTGACAAGATGGCGGCTGCTACTGCTGTGCACGCGCCGGCTCCCCCATTCTCCCTGGTCTGCTCCTTAGATTCTGACCAACTGCCCATTTCTTTACTCGCTTTTAAGCTGATTTGCTTCTCCTTCCTTCTGTCAAGAAGCTGTTCCTGTGGCAGTTTTGATTCAAGCTCTGGAGTGCAGCTATCTCTGCTCCGGCTCTGTGAGGAGAGGTGAGCTGGGATAGTCCTGCGCGGGCTTAAGCTGGTAGTACCACGCGTTCTGGTCTCTGTCGAAGGTGCCTCGAAATGCCGCCGGGCTAGGATGAGAAGTTCAGGAGTCGCTCACTCCACCTCTGGCCAGTGGGGTGCAGAGGGTTGTTGTATATTTCTTTCTTAATAGACCCCACGCTGGGGGCCGGCTCAATGGCAGCTTCTGCTTGGCAGCGTGGGGCCGGGGCCGCGGAGACTGGCTTCTTTGCTCTCCCTGGTCGGCCTTCCGGGTTCTGCTCAGCTGTATTCCAGTTTTCGCAGTGTTTTTCACCCTTTTGTTGCTTTTTTCTTCTTTCAAAAAGCTGGTTCCACGGCTGATTTGAATCGAGCTCACAGCGCCTCTTGAGACGTGTCTCACTCCGTCGCCATCTTCCCGGAAGTCTAATGCCTTCACTTTAATTATTGCATCTTTGACTTCCTTCAATGTTCTTTTTGTCAGATTCTTTGTCAATTTGTTCATTTATTTCTTTCTAGCTCTCCCTGCATCCTTTTCGGAAGTCTTGTATCATTTCTACTATTAAAGATCTGAATTGTTCTTCTGGTAATCTCTGCCATTGTATTTTGCTGAGTGCTGTTATTGTGGGATTATGGTAGCTCATTGTTTCTCTGCTATTTTTCCTTCCTATGATTTCCCTGTTCTTAAGTTTATGTATTTGCTGCTTTGCAAGCTTTCTCTCAATTTACAGGTTTCTTATTTTAATTTTCTCTCTGTGAGTAGTATCTTATACTGAGTTGCAATTACTCTTGGGCTTCTTCTGCCCACTTTAATGGTGTCCTTGTTGAGTTCCAGGTGATTATTATGTATTTTCTGGGTTGCTAATTTATTTATTTTGAGGTACTAGTGATTGACTCCAGGGGTGCTCTATCACTGAGCTACATTCCTAACCCTTTTTATTTTGAGACAGAGTCTCTCAAAGTTGCCTGGTTGACTTTGAATTTGTAATACTCCTGCCTCAGTCTCCTGAGTAACCAGAATTATGGGTATGTGCTACCATGCCTGGTTATAGGTTGATATTTTAGAAGTATTTTTTGACAATGCTGGAGATCAAATCCAGGCCTTGCACATGCTCAGCAAGTGCTCTACCACTGAACTACACCATACCCTTCTTTTATTTTTTCTTTTAACTACTGAATTATACATATCATTTTAATTAGTTTAATTAATGCATTACTGATAATTAACACATTTCTTATAATTAATTTAATTAACACACTACTGATAATTTCTTAAACAGGAAAAGTCAATAGTAGTATATTGTATATACATATATAATTATATATAATTACATGGTAATTATATTCATCTTTGTGAATAATTTGAAAATTGAATTTTTGTTTTTAACAACTGCATGGGAAATATGGTTAATTTTTAATGCCATTAGAACATTATCCATAGGCATCTAGACAGAATAGGCAGTACACTGCCACTTCTGCCTGTTTTGGAGCAAAATTGTTGAATGTCACACTGCTGAAGCTTCCTCTTTTGAGTGGCACATTCTAACTATGCATGCTTATAAATTTTAACTTTAAATAGTTTTGATATGGTATCATTAACACTATTTACTTTTTAGTATCTCATTTGAGAAAAAATATGTCCTAGGAACTATTAGTATATACCTGAACTCGACTATTTTGTGCTTAAAATCTCTTTAAAATGATGATTGCCTTCATTTTACTTCAGCCAATATTAATCAATAAACAGCTTAGAGATTAGTGATTTCACCTGTAAGTAGTAGTTACTAATGACACTGCCCAGAGTAATGAAATCTCAGCTTGGAACAAAAACAAGTAAACCAGCCCCACCAACTAATTTTTCTTTTTCCCTGAATGTTTAAATGCTATTCAAACATTCTTTTTCCAATAAGGGGTATCAAGAGATGTTTAAATATTTAAGAATCAATCATTTACAACATGTAATGGGGTTCTTATCCATCCTATTTTATGCTATTATAACAAAATTCCACAGATGGGTAATGTATAGAAAACAGAAATTAATTCCTCGTGGTTCTAGAGGCTGAGAAGTCCAATATAAGGACACTGGCACCCAGTGAGGGCCTACTTGCTAAGTTTTCAAATAGCAAAATGTTGGAAGCTTTCTTAGTCAACAGCTTTGAGGTCACCTTGGTCTAGCTTAGAAGGGGCACAAACTCCCCAATCAAGTAGATTTGTTCAAATCTCCAAGGATCAAATGGGACAGAAAAGCTGGGACACTGACAATAAGCAGAAACCCTGACAACTTTCTTGTTTACCCTTCCCTTCCCTGATTCATCTGTGACTACCTTGATGTTTTTCCCTGATTCATCCCATGACTGCTTTGCTCTTTCCTATGATTAATCATTTCTTACAATGTTTTGGTTAAAACTCTCAATATAAGAAAGACACTGGTGGAAGGGAGCTAGGAGACATCTCTCTCCTCCTCAGCCTCATCAACTTCCCTGTTTCTCTAATAATAATAATTTTCTCTAAAAATTATTCTGACTCTACTGTCATTCATGCCAGAGACTTCTAATCTATCAATCAACATCAACACTATCCATGACAATGAAAGATAGAAGGGCAAGAAAGAATAAACTTTTTATCATGCCCTTAATAAAGGCACCTGATCCCATTCAAAAAGGAAAAACTTCATTGCCTACACATTTATTTCAGGCCTTGCCACCTTAAAACCTTCACACTGGCAACACCTGAATTTCGAAGAAGACAACACATTCAAACTAGTTTCCAGGCCATGTCCTACCTCACCCCAATCCATATGCTTCTTACAAACAAAACACATTCATTCCATCCTGATAAAACCACCAAATTCTTATCTCATTCCAGAATCAACTTTAAAGTAAAAGTTTAAAGTCTTATCAAAATCAGATATAGGTGAGACTCAAGGCACAATTCATCCTGAGACAAATTTCTTTCTAGCTGTAGACGTGTGAAATCAAACAAGTTATGTATTTCCAAAATGAAGTGGTGGGACAGACATAGCAAAGACCTTCCTTTTCTGAAAAAGGAGCAATAAGAAAGAAGGAAGGGGCAACAGGCCCCAATTAAATCTATGCCCCAGCAGCACAAATTACATTATCAGCACTGGAGAATCATCTTCCTTGACTACATGTCCTGTCTTCTGGACATACTTGGGTGAGGGGTAGACCCCCACATATTCAGGAACACCTGCTCCCATGAGCACCAAGCACAGCCCATCTCTTGGGGCTCACACATAACATTACATGGCTGTGGCTTTCCCCTCCATACCAGTGACACTACAGTTCTAGAGTTTCCTGAATGGTCCTTCCCAGTTCTACTTAGCCTACCCTGGTGAGGGTTCTCTGTAGCAGCTCTGCCCCATTTGCAGGTCTCTGCCTGGGCCCCTTTGAAATCTAGGTGGAAGAAGCCATACATCCAAGCTCTTACTCTTTGGACCAAGTTTCAGCACCTGCACCCTCTGAAGTGGCCTGAGTCATACCTAGACCCACTTGAGCCATAGTAGGGATAGCTAAGGACCTCTGCACCTGAATGTAGGGAGTGGAGACCCAAGGTGGCTCTGGGCAGCAAGTTTCTAGGTCCCAGGGACACCCATGATCCCACCCCTGAATCTGTTCTAGCCCCAAATTCCCTAGTACTGAGGGTCTATGGTGGGAGCAGAAGCCTCAAAGACCTCCAAGGCTCTTGAAGGCCATTTTCCTATTCTCTTGATGAATAGCACCTGGTGTCCCCCTAGCCAAACCACTCTCCTCAGCAAACAGTAGCTTGGCCATACCCTAGGAATCTTTCCTAAATACATTTTTACTCTTTGAATGTTCAGGGTGAGAATTTTCCAGGTTTTTCAATATTGCTTCACTTTTTTTTTATTTTTTTATTTTTTGCGGTACTGGGGATTGAACTCAGGGGCATTCTACCTCCGAGCTACACCCCCAGCCCTATTTTTTATTCTTTATTTTGAAACCTAGTCTCACTAAGTTGTGGAGTGCCTCACTAGGTAGCTGAGGTTGGCCGCGAACACGGATCCTCCGGTCTCAGCCTCCGAATGCTGGGATTACAAGCATTACGTGCACCACCACGCCGGGCTATTGCTTCACTTTTAATTATAAATCTTGCTTAACCAAGCTGTGTGCATGTATGTCACTATCACCATAACTACATTAATGATGTGGGACTATAATGCACCAATGTAAGTACAAAAAAAATAATGCAATAGAATCTAATCTTTAAGTAGAAAAAAAATCTGCTTTTGATCATTTCTCTTTTCACATTTTACTATAAGCAGCTAAAGTCAGGCACACTGCTCTTTCAACAATTTGTTCCTTGAAGATTTCTTCTATGAAATAGCCTACTTTTTTACTCTTAAGTTCTGCCTTCCTTAAAGCCTTAGGATGCAGGCACATCTGAGCCAAGTTCTTTACCACTTTATAACAAGGATGGCCTTTCCTCCAGTTTTCAATACGTTATTCCTCATTTATGCCTAAGTCTTGATCAGAATAGTCTTTCCTGTTTAAATTTCTATCATTTTGGTTATGAATATTTAAGTCATCTCTAAGAAAATTTAGGCTTTCTCTTCAGCTCCCATCTTCTGAACTCTCCAGAATTGTCCTTACTGCTCCATTCATGGAAATATAAGCTGTTCCCAGTATTTGTTTCTAAACTGTCCCAGCCTCTACCCATTACCCAGTTCTGAAGCAGATTCCTCGTTTTTAGGTATTTGTTATAACAATACCCCACTTCACTGGTACCAATTTCTACCTTAGTTCATTTTGTGCAGCTATAATGAGATACCACAGACTGGATAACTTATATTTTAAAAAAAAGGAAATTAATTTCTTACAGTGGGAGGTGAAGCCTGTGACAACCTTCTTACAGCAGAAAGTAGAAGAGCAAAAGAAGACAAATTCCCATCAATCCCATGCAAAAAGGGAGGAGCTCTCATGACTCAATCACCTTTTAAGGCACCACCTCCTAATTCTACTACTGTGGAAATACCTGAATTTTTAAGGAAACCCATTCAAACCATAGCCAACTCTCGCTGCCTTTTTTTTTTTCTTCTTCTTTTTTTTTTTTCTTGGCATTCTCAATGGTCGAAGTCTTTTAGTGTTGGTAATAGCTTTGGAAGTATACAAGAAACATCATCCAGAATTTGGATGAGTTTCATCAATGCCACTACATGAGCTCTGTAGAGATTCAATACAAGGCAGCCTCTCCAGCAATGGTGTTATAGACTGCAGCCAGACCACCAGCTGTATCCAAGAGTCACCAAAGGCATCACCAGGTGGCCAGGTGGAAAGCTGGTGAGTGACTAGCTGAGTGAAAGTGGGTCTCCCAGCAGCCTAAAGAAAGTGTTTGCGAAGTTCCACAAAAGCGCTACTGTATTATAGTTGTTAATTGCTGAGAAACAAACACTGCCTAAAAGGATGCCCTGGCAAGATGGGCTCAGAGTCACTGTGAGTGTGTGTAAATTTGATAGAGATGCTGAAAGCAGATGCAGACCACAACAAGAGTAGTCACACAGGAAAATAACAGAGGGTGCCCAGAGAAAAAGGCCTTGTCTGATCATTTCAGTCAGGTTACCATGGGGACAATGTGCTCTTCTAAAAAAGTGTTCAGTACAACTGAAGAAACTGATACCAGAAAGCAGATGCTCCTGTTCTGGATGCTGTTTTCAGTGAATTGCAAAATCAAGGTCTAGACCTGATGAGCCACTTCCTTGGACCACCAGACCCTGGCATCTCAAGTGTGATTTATGAAACATCTCAGGTGCAAGACTTTATTCTCTTCCCAGAGGTCTCACTTGCCTTAATGCTCCTTGGCACTGCCTGCAGAGATTCTTTCTAAAATGCAAATCTGATCTTTTTGGTTTGCTGCTCAAAACCCTTCAATGTCTCCCCATGGCTTTCAAGTGGAAATCCAAATTCTGTAGAGTAATATGAAAAGCTCTGCATGATCTGGCCTCTCCAAACTCTTTAATCATTGCCCCATTTGTACTAACCAATACTCTAAAAATACAAGACTACTCATAGATGCAAAAATAAAATACATGTCCTCCCATCCTTTAGTGTATTTGACATGCTTTACCTGCCTAGCTCCTCTCATATCCTTCTTCAAGATTCAGCTCAGGTATCATGTCCTTGTTACCACCAACCCAATGCCTCAATCTGGAGTATGTGTCCTTCATATATTTCCCATAGAACTTTTCACAGGTTACAATACTTGTCTCTTTGCAGGTCTACATCCCAAAAGGCAGAGACTGTATCTATTAAGTGCTCAATGTCCTTAGATAGTGTTAAGTACATGAGATATTGTTTCCTAAATAAACACACTAATTGTCATAAAAATATTGGAGGGAAGAAGAAATGGTTAAAAGATAAGTAAATTGGGCAGAGTGGTGCTGGTAGGCAGCTTGCCCAATGACATCTATCACATTGACTTTTAATATCCTTCATGTGTAGAATCACAGGTGTGCATACAGTAAATGTTGGACTATGGTTGCTACTATGATCAATGGTTAAATACAGAATCACTGCCACGCCTGCTTGTTATCTGGAAATAGGTGACCTTCCTTGTTTCCCTCCGTTATGTCTGCAAACTTGCACAAGACATAAATCTTCATAAGTTCAAACATACAAGTCTAAATTGAGCATATTATTATAGATGCTTTGTTTTTCTCCTTTGTCTCCAAAATGATTTCATCTCCATATTTTATATAAATATTGGAGTAAAATAACACAAAATTGTCCTATGGGAATGAGAAGATAAAATTCTGCTTCAGATTAATCGTGTCAAAACTGAGAAATTGGAGAAATGGCATCCTTCTTGCCTCTGCTTCTCCTTGGCTTGAGGCTGTGTGACTCTTGTTTCTTTGACATGGGCAGGGATGTATCAGTGGCATAAAAGGCATTAAGCAGCTCATTGACTTTTTCACTTTAAAGTCTAAACCACACAGATTTGAAGAGTGGACAGAAAAATCAGGGTGAAATAATGAAAAAAATTTTGTGGAGGCAAAAAAATAATTGTCTATGCTGCACATCTAAAATAGGATGCCAGAAGTCTATGATGTATTGTTCTGAAACCTCGACATGCTCAGTCGTCAAAGTTTTTTAATCAAGCTTATTGCCTGCTTTTCTTGGCCCTTTAAAGAAGTATTAACAGATGAGAGTATTGTGGCTGCTAGTTACCACATTATTCCACATGCCTGTGCATTTAAAGAACTCACTGACTCAATGGAGTCATCTGTATGGCACAAGGACAGTCTGTACTCCCCTCCCACAGAAAGAAGTCAGCTGTCACCAGATGTCACCATAAGAGACCTGCAACTGTCACCAGATGTTGTGGGTAAGAGATCCAGGGAAGTATTTTAAAAAAAGAAGAAGAGCCAGTCATTTGATTTAACCTTTACTGTTTCTCCCACCAGGCTGTTTTTCCTCTAAAATATCTTTAAGAAATAATAACTTAGTGTACCATGAGAGACTAGAGACTGAAATAAAATGATAAAAATTGGACACAAGTTCCACATTTTAGAAGCATAAAGTTTAAATGTTTGATTAAAATGAAAGGTTGCATATTATCTATTTTTTTAATCTGGGTATGTTTTTTTAAATTTTATATATATTTTTAATTGGTGCATTGTAATCATACATCTTTGTTAGGTATATATGCACACATTTCTCATTTAACCCTTCCCCAATTCCTGCCCCACTCCTTCTCATGTTCAGTTTAGTGATTGACTTTGATATGTTCGTGAAAGTACATCATGTGCATTAGAGTGTCCCCCCTCCCCCCCATCACCTTCTATTAAGTCAAATTCTTTGTTCACCTCGGGTTTCGATTCATGTGATCTCCTATACAAGTTATTGGTTTTTTTTAGTATCCTAACTGGAATTTATTATCTCACAGTTCCGTAGTTCAAAAGCCTGGTGAGATCTGTTGGATTCTCTACTTAGAGGGTCTCAAAACCCAAATCAAGGTGTTTGTAGAACTGGACATCTCTCTGGATACTCTGAAGGAAATGAGCCTTAAACTTAGATTGTTAGCTGAATCCCAGTTCTTGAAGTTGTAGACCCTGCTTACTTGCTGGTTCGAGATCTAATTTCTATTTTTAAAAACTGTATCAATATCATTTACCTATAGATGGATTACTTAGGGCAGAGGGAAATTTATATTGTCTTATAACAAAATATTTTCTTAATTCATTGCATTAAGTGAAAAGCATTGAGTGAAAAGCAATGAAAATATAAAAATGTCAATGCATTTACATATGTAAGAAAATCCCATATGTTTGGAAGAATATAGCCCAATTTAAAGCCAAATTAACTTGAACTATGCTAAAAATATGTCAGAAAAAGGTTAATAGATATTATAACAAATGTTATTATAAATCAATATGAATGATATGATTTCAATGAAAATTACACAAAAGACCTGAAAATAAAGTTTACAAAGCAGAATACATAGTTCTTTAACAAATATATGGAGAAATTGTTCACCACAATAATAATATACAACCTCACACCATTTTTTTCCTATAAAACTTGCAACTACAATTTTTTTTCAAATCATAATACTTAATACTCAAGAACACTGTTTCATAGGGCACTCATTAAAAATACAAATTTATGGGACCCCTATCTGATCCAACAAAACAGAATCCCAGAGGATGGATTCAGGAGGCAATTTTGGGAAACCCTGATTCAGTTGTCTCTCTTCTCCATCCTAGGTAGTTTTAATGTAAAGCATGCTTTGAAACATTACTCTAAGCAGGGTTTTCAACCAGGCTGAGCTATTAAATTATCTGGAAAATTTTAAGGAATATTGACACTTGGGTCCTTTCCACAAAAATTCTGATTTAATTATTGTGAATTTGGGCATGAAAATTAACTTGAGAAGTCCTGCTTGGAGAGAGAATGATAAAATAGGTACTTGTGTGCTCTACAAATGAGAGTGAAGAATGATACAACACTTGTTACAATTTGGCTGTGTATTCCTTTTTTAAAAAACATCATATTGTTTTCACTAAAAATTCCAATTTTGCAAATTCATCATAGCAGTGCAACCTAAATATAGACTCATATAAGCAAAAATTTTCTGTGGCTAGCTATAATTTATTTAGTATCAATATTTGAGATTATCATAACTATTCAGTTGTAGGTCATAGTTTAAAGAATGGAATGAAGTTCTATTCTCATTTAAATGTACACTTAAGTTTTAATGTCATGAGATAATACTCACAGTATTAAGTATTAAAAACAAGGTATAAAATTTTACTTACTGCACAGTCATGACTATGTAGAATAAGTATACCAAAAAACAGGAAGAATATATGTTATATAGATATATACATAATATAAATATATATAAGAATATGTATTTATATCCTTGAGCTATAGGGGTGATGGATGACTTTGGGGGGTTATTTTCAAAATTTTATGTTTTTCAACTTTATACACTTATGTTAGCTTTAATTAAAATATTTAGAATTTTTATTGTAGTAAAGAACATAACACATAAAATTTGCCATCTTAACAATTTTCGCATGTACAATTTAGTGGCATTGAGTGCACTGGCATTATTGTGCAATCATCACCACTTTCCATCTCCAGGAATTTTAATCTTTTCCAACTGATGTTCTGTACCTATTAGACAATAACTCCCACTTGCCCTCTCTCCCCAAACCCTAGTGACCACCATCCTACTTTCTGTCCTGATGAACCTCACTGGGATGGGTGCCTCATATCAGTGGAATCACATAATATATGTCCTTTTGTATCTGGTTTCTTTCATTTAGCATAATGTCTTCATGGTTCACCCATATTGTAGCATATATCGGAATTTCGTTTAAGATTGAGTATTTCACCTATATATACACCACATGATATCTACTGCTTCATCTATGGATGGACTGGATGGACGTTGGGTTGTTTTCACTTTCTGGCTCTTGTAAACAGTGCTGCTTTGAATGCTGGTGTACTGTTTGAATCCAGGTCTTCAATTTGGGAGAGTATATACCTAGAGATGTGGAATTGCTGGATAATATGGTAATTTTATGTTTAAGTTTTTGAAGGGTTTCTATTTCTTCATGTCATTCAATCACTTTATATGAAAATATTTCTAAAATGTATCACTCATTTTCCAGCCATCTGAAAAGTAGAACATTGAAAAAAATTTATTGTTTTTAAAATGACTTATACACATTGGTGCCCCTTCAGGAACTATTGCTATATGTATTTATTTGAGATTGGCTATGTGCTAGAAACTGTTCCCAGTTATTTTCATAGAAGAGATAAATCCTTTCAAAATCCTGTGAAATGTTACCCCCATCTCACAGATAAGTAAATGAGATAAAGAGAGGGGAAAGAAAATCTTACCCAAGATCCCACCACTAGTAAATAAAAACAGCGTGACTCACAGTCATGCCTTTACACATTTTGCTAGATTCCTTACCATCAAAGTACGTTTGCCTCTGTATTAAATGTGTCCAAACTAGTACTGTAAGCTTTTGAAAAGTCTGTGTGTTCTGTCTAGTGTTTTCTTTTGTTTCTCCTTCTGGTATACTCCTAATGGTTTTAAAGGAGTACTTGCTTCTATCTGTTTCTTCTTTCTCAGCTCATTCTGCCATCAAAAAAAAAAATACAGAAAGGGAGTTAAAACTGTGAAAACAGAAAGGGAGTCAAAACTGTAAAAAGTAAAAGTTAAAGGGTTCTGAAAGAGAAGTTGGGGATCAGTTTAAGCTAAAAACATGAGCTTATGTTTTGGTTTTCATGTAAACATGAGCTTCTGTGTTTTGGTAGTTCAATGACCTATGCTGCCTATTTCTGGCTTTCTTCTTGTGTTTCAAGTATTAAGTGTGCTATTATAAGTGACTACTGAGTATAGTTCTTACTCTTTTTCCTATTTATATTGTGAAATAGTGTAATTTATTGGATAGAATGCTTTCCCCAAAACAATAAACATTTCAGTGTCTGATTTTCTCTTTTTTGAAATGTCTACTTAATGTTTTTTTTATAATATACACAAATATAGAGAATCTAAGAAAAGTCTTTTGGTATTAAAAATGTCTGGTCCTCATACCTCAAGGCTATTCAAACTACAGATTATAGCTGTTTTTAATATCAGCCTGGAATATCCTTGTGGAATTTATTTTATGTCATAGATACTCTTTTCAGAAAGAGTAATCAAGTGGCTCTGTCCTATGTATTGTGAAATGCTCAGCATTTAACTCTCAAAAAATTTTAACTTACTTATTTCACTGAAGTAGAAGAGGTCACTATTAAATACATAGAGTCCATCAATTGTATCTAAAATCTTTCTTTAAAGTGAATTATCAATATGTCTCCCATATAAAATCATCATCTATTTTTCTAAAAATTAAGGTCTTAAATACCAACATCTTTTAACATTCTCTTTTCCTATATGTGTAAGATTTTCCTAGGAAACAAATGAAGAACAGGAGTAAAGCTGACGGAGCTCTGTATCCAAAATACAAAAGGAAATGATAAATAGAAACTTTCTGTAGGGAAGTTCTAAAAAGGAAAAGTTCTAGCAGTCCAGTACATTAAGAAGTGAGTAGTAGCCGGGCGTGGTGGTGCATGCTTGTAATCCCAGCATTTGGGAGGCTGAGACAGGAGGAACCGGGTTCGTGGCCAGCCTCAGCTACATAGTGAGACCCGGTTTCAAAATAAAGAATAAAAAATAGGGCTGGGGTATAGCTCAGAGGTAGAATGCCCCTGAGTTCAATCCCCAGTACCGCAAAAAAAAAAAAAAAAAAAAAAAAAAAAAAAAAAAAAAAAAAAAAAAAAAAAAAAAAAAAAAAAAAAAAAAAAAAAAAAAAAAAAAAAAAAAAAAAAAAAAAAAAAAAAAAAAAAAAAAAAAAAAAAAAAAAAAAAAAAGAAGTGAGTAGTAAGTGTAATTTTTGCACTACTAAGTTTACAATTAAATTTCCATTTAAATACTCCTAACAATTCTACTCAACCTAATCAGAGGGGTGGGAGGATAAAGGAAACTGAACTATTTTGTCAAACAAACCAGAGATCTGAACAAGTTGATGGGGAACTTCGATTGTCTTGTGATTCAAGGATTTTGTGGCTGATGAATAGTTAATGCTGAAAGAAAAGAAACAAAGTTAGTGTTGCTTTACTTCTTTTGAGACTGTGTTCCCAGATCTAGAGGTTTTATAAAGATATAAAAATCTCCACTGGATTCCAAAGTTTAATATTGACTATTGGCTAAAACAGTAGTCCTGCTAGTAGTGATAGATACACTCAAATTCTGTTAATGATTCAATTAACATTTTCAGCTTTTTAACAATTTTTTACTTCAGAGCCTGCCATGCTGGACCTTCCAATCTACTATAAACTGAATTTACTGATTACAACAAAAAGGGGTCAATGTTTCACTGCTTAACCACACCTCCTTCTACTAAGCAAGCAATCCTGTACAAGTGAACATCCCTAGAAGTCAGCCTCTCTTCTCTGTCCATATGCTTTTCTGAATTCTTGTTACTTTCTTTTGTTATTAATTTCACTGTTGTTTTATGTTGTCTTACATTTTGGGCAATTTTTCACATTTATCATTATTCTTATTCTTATTCTTATTCTTATTATTATTAGGCACTGGGGATTGAACCCAGGGGCATTCTACCTCTGAGATATACTCTCATCTCTATTTTATTTTTATTTTGAAACAGGGTCTTGCTAAGTTGCCCAGGCTAGCCTGGAACCTATGATCCTCCTGTCTCAGTCTCCCAAATACTAGAATTATAGATATGCACCACTGTACCTGGTAATGTGTATGTTATTTTTAAATTATTCTTATGTATAACCCACATTAACTAAAATAGACTATATAGTGAAATTTTTTAAAAATATATCTTTCCAATCAATTAATAATAAAGGGGGAAAAGATGCAGAGGGCAACACAATCTTCAGGGCTCATTAAATCATGAAAAACTAGAGTAATAAATCAAATGAATTGTGGGTGAAGGCCCAAAGCCAGGGGTTTTAGCTATTTTTCTTTCCCCTACAATCACAGTAGCTTATTTACATGAATCAAACTTTTTGAAGCTAATATGCAATGAAACTTCCAAAAAATTGTAAACTTTTAACTGATAGGCAGTTCATTGTATTTTGCATTGGTTGGTCATGAACTAATGCAAAAAGATTCAAGGAAACCTTTGAATATAGAATAAATGATGGGCGTGGAGAAAAAGACAAGAAGATTCAACAGGCTAATACAGTGGAATTAAAAGGAGAGTTGAAAATAGCAAAAAGGCTAACAATATTTTAATAGAAACAGTAAATATATCCTATCAAAAATTCGTACTGACTTCAACTGACCAGTTTCTGATTATTACAAGTGAAAGAAATAGAGGGAGGAGAAAGAAAGTAGAAAGGAGGAAAGAAAAAAAAAAAGCCTCTGATGTGTTTGTCTGGAGCTTAAAAACTGAATCTGACATGTTTGTAAAAATGAATGGTAGAGCCGGGCGTGGTGGCGCACACTTGTAATCCCAGCATTCGGGAGGCTGAGACCAGAGGATCCGGGTTCGGGGCCAGCCTCAGCTACCTAGTGAGGCACTGCAACTTAGTGAGACCTGGTTTCAAAATAAAGAATAAAAAAATAGGGCTGGGGGTGTAGCTCGGAGGTAGAATGCCCCTGAGTTCAATCCCCAGTACCGGAAAAAAAAAAAAAAAATGAATGGTAGAAGCAAGTAACAGGAATCTAGAGAAGCAAAAGTTCAGAAAACAGAGACTGTCTTCTAGGCATGTTAACTTGCACCAGAACCAACAGCAAAACCATGTTGGGCTGAAGCCTCACCGAGGCCCAGGCACATCTGCACATCTGGGTTCCATTTGCAATGACTAAAGGTGGAAGGCATTGCTGTGAAACACGGGGAGGGCTTCTAGCAGTTGGCCAGCGTTCTAGGTGATGGATGTGGATGAGCAATTCCCTTGAACAACTGATTTACTGCCAACAGACAGAAACACTGGAGGCAAGTCCAAAAACTGCGCTGCAATTAAAATTGCAAGCAAGTGATCACTCGGTCCACCTCCTTTATCAGAGAGATGGCCCTGTCTCTGGCAACCACCTCGACAAAGGGCCACAGAAGAACACCTCCTTTTCTTTAGGCCCCTTTGCTTGGCTTCAATAACCATTATAAAACCTGCCTTACTCTGTCTGCCAATCAATCGCTTTTGTAAAGGGGAGGGGGAGGGGAGGAGACTTTTCCTCCTTCCCTCCCCCCCCCTTTTTTTCTTTCCTTTCTGAATCCTGCCTTCTTTCCTTGCGTTGAAACAAAACTCCCGCAGATCCCCTGCCCTACTCCACTAGGCCATCTCAGGGAACCTGTGATTCATCTCCACTTTCCATCTGCACAGAGGAGAGAGAGAGGCGGTCAACACAAGACGCAGAGCTGAAGTGCCCCAGATCCTCTGCAACTTTCAACCGGTCGCTCCCTCCCTCCCTCCACAAACTCTTTAATCATCCATCAAGCCACAAGAGTATAGTGGCCTCTGCCTGGCCTTTGGAGTTACAGAAGAAGCAAAGCAAGAAAAGGTTCGCCCTCTGGCTCCCCACCGCCAACCGCAGGGCAACTCGGCGGCCGGAAGGGGCCGCTGTTGGCTCGGAGCAGCCGCCCCGCCGCCGCCGCGGCCCGCGCCTCCCACGGCCCGCTGGCCCAGCCCCGCCAAGTTCCCAGAGCCCCCATTCGAGCGAGCGCCGCGAAGGAGCACCACCCGGGCAGGAGCGCACGGCGCAGAGAAGCCGAGGTGCAGCGTGCGTCGGAGAGGCTCCTGGGAAACTCTCACGGCCAGGACACTTTGGAAAAGAGAGAGCAAGGAGCCCCGCGTGAGCAGGTCTGCGAGTGGGCGCTCAGCCCCGCACCTGTTCCTCCGCGCCACTGCCTTTCCACTCCCTCCGACCCGCGTCTTTTGGGGCGCCGCCGGCTCCTGCGATGAATCCCGCGCTGGGCAACCAGACCGACGTGGCGGGGCTGTTCCTGGCCAACAGCAGCGAGGCGCTGGAGCGCGCTGTGCGCTGCTGCACCCAGGCGTCGGTGGTGACCGACGACGGCTTCCCCGAGGGCGGCCCGGACGAGCGCAGCCTGTACATCATGCGCGTGGTGCAGATCGCCGTCATGTGTGTGCTCTCGCTCACCGTGGTCTTCGGCATCTTCTTCCTCGGCTGCAACCTGCTCATCAAGTCCGAAGGCATGATCAACTTCCTGGTGAAGGACCGGAGACCGTCCAAAGAGGTTGAGGCGGTGGTCGTGGGGCCCTACTGATCGCCCCCCCCCCGGCCCCACCTCAGCAGGCGCCCCCACGCCTCCCCCACTTCGCCAGCCCGGCTGAGCCCCAGACTGGGCGAAGCAAACCTGTCGGAGTCAATATTTCTCTCGACTTCTGCCTTTGTCGATAAAGCGACCCGTTTCTCTGGAGCCCTCTGAAAGTCCCCGCGCCTGGCTGTAGGAAGAGAGAGCCCTGACTTGTGAACTCCTGCAGCAGGTGGAGAAAGAGGGAGAGGAGGGCGCAGAACTTTGGAAGCTGCTGCTTGCGTGGGATTCGGGGAGATGGACGAGTCGAGGCCCTACTCCACCTGCAGGTGGGCCGAGCGCTGGGGGCAGCTGGAGAGGGCGGGCAGGGAAGAGAGCCAGCAGTCCCAATCACCCGCTGACCGGAAAATGACCCGTTCCGGCGCCACGAGACAAACCTAATGGGTACACTCAAATCTTGTGCGAATTCGTGCCCACTCTCTCCCGCTCCCCCAGTCCTGGCGGGGAGAGGTGATACCTTTGATTGTAACGTGCTGTTTTAAGGGGATTTTGTGTTAGTTTGCTTGAATACAAATATTTGATAAGTCTTTTCTGCCCTAGTGGCTTGTTTGCCTGCCTGGGGGTTAGAGTTTTGACATCGTGGGAGAAGGGGTGGGGGGAGGGGGAGCCTGCCGATGTGAATGGGGTGAATTGTTTCTTTTAGTGCATTTCCAACTGGGTCTTCACAGGGGGCTAGCGTCCCAGCTAAGCCCGGAACAAAGACCCAGAATAGAACTCGTAGCTCGTGACTTGCACGGTTTACTCCACAAAAGTGCTCTTGATATCCGTGACACCGTTTTGACTTTTTTTTTCCTTATTTAATATTTCCTTAATAAATGCAACATTTAAGTGTTTTTTCTCCCGGCCTCTTGGTGGTCATTACACGCTTCCGGCAGAGGGGAAAAGGCGGCGGTGAGGGGTCCAGTTCTCCTTCGAGAGCTGCAATTCCACTCTTAGATTGGCTGGAGGGGAAGGAAGGGGGAGCACACGATGAGACAGAGGGATGGATGAGACAGTGCCCAGCCCCAGGTGCACGAGCCATGCGTCCCGGAAGCGGCATCCTTTGTTTTCTCTTATATGTACTAGTTTATATTTCATTAGTTTCAGCTCTCGAGTAGGTTAGACGACAGGAGGGCTCCCGTGGGAAGGTTACGCTTCCGTGCCAGACTCCGGCGGGAACCCAGGGTTACACCGCTAATGAAAGGAAGAGATGGCGTGGCCAGCCTTTAGGGAGGGCCTCTCCCCAGACCAACGTCAGCAACCTGGCTTTGGGATGCTGCTCCAGGAAGGGAAAATTTAAAAATGCTAGCAAAAGTAGCTGCTAAAGTACCTAATGACGCGGATGCTCCTTGGAGTGCACCATTGTTTTTAAAATATGAGATGTATTACTGTCTTTGCCATATTGTTTTCTAGAGAAAGGACGAGATTAAAAGAGAGATTGGAAGAAATTATAAACTAGGCTTATTAGTCAATGAGGCTAATCATCCCACAATAGATACATGTATTGAAACACTACATTGTGTCCTGTAAATACATATAATCGCTATCAGTCAATTATTTAAAAATAAAACCTACCAGGCAAAAGTGAGAGAGAAAGAGAAAGGAGAGAGGGACCCAGTCTGCCCTTTATAGTTCAGTCTGTCCCAGGCAGGGCAAAGGGAACAGAGGAGTTAGCCAAGGTGCTGAAAGTCTGAGATGGGTATTACAACCCAAACTGGGGAGGCTGGACTGGAGAACAGTTACAGACTGTGGTAGGCATATTTGGGGCTTAGAAATTGAGTAGCATTTAAAGAAAAACCTAGAACACCACACCTGTAAGAATAATCCAAACCATACAATAGTATCCAGATTGAACTTTTCTAGAGCACAAAAGGATTCACTAGTATGTATGCTATAGCAATTAAAATTTCAGAGATCTCCCACTAGCAGCTGTAAGACTGGCTAAAATTCAATAATACAAAGTGGCTCATTTACTCAGGAAGAAGCACACATGTCAGTGAGTCAAAGGGCTGAGTCCAAAGGTTCGTGTGGCCTTTAACACCCTGTCCACTATCAAGCGTTCATTTCACTCTCAAAATAAACCTTGTCAAGAATAACAACCCAGGATGGTTTCTTGAATGTTAATGGCATCAGACTTGAAAAAATAAGGATTTGAAGTTTCTCCTGATGTTCCTGTTTTTTTCAACAGGTAAAGGTTTGTTGCTTGCTTATTTTTTCCATATCTATGGAGGGGGATAAGGTCAACACATACTCAGGGTGAGTCATGGAAGGCAGTTTACTTTTGCTAATGTGCAGGACAGGAAATGGAGACATCTTATTTTGCAGACAGTTTCTGTGGTACCAAGTACATCTGCTGCCTCCATTTTTCAGAGACAGAAACAAAACAGAGCAATAAGTTCACCCTAGGACAAAGCAGACATTTAAGATCTAACTCAGGTGTTTGTCACGGCAAAATCCAAGGAGGGTTCCTTCTTCCTGCGGATTTATTAGCCCACCTGTGAATTTAGTGCTTTGGTGGAAATCAATTTGGGATTAAAAACAATTCAGGTAGAGTTTGTAGGAGTCTCTGTTCTATGCAGATCTTATGTTTGTAGCTAGCTTCAGACACAGGGGTGGGGGGTGAAAATATCAAGTCAGTTTAAAATTGTATAGAACAGGTTATCATTTAACACAAAAGTCCTTTAAGTTGAGAAAGGAGCCTTCCCAAGGCTGAAGACCTCCACTATCTCCTGTCTTGTTCCTTTTTGTGTGTCTTCACACCTCTTTCCTCTTCCTTGCAACTCAAAAGCAAAATCTGTGGTTTCTTCTCATCTCAACTATAAATATTTATTCTCTCCTCTCCAGAAATTGTGATTGTGAGACAAAACAAAACCTGCAAAGTGTAGTCCTTAAGTAGAAAAGATACATGAATACAGCTCTGTAAACTACGATCTATGCATTATAGTGAAATGTACACAGTCTGAAATGCATATAGGCCTGGGGACTATTTCCTGCCAACAACCTTCTCTCCAGCCTTTAGGTCCATTTGTTACTTAGAGAGATGCCAAGTGGTTCTGGTTTTTATAGATGAAGCAAGAAGCTTTTTACACTCCCTATTCCTCAGTGGCCACACAGCAACCACTTTCCTGGGCTTCACTTCCTCTCTCTCTCTCTCTCTCTCTCTCTCTCTCTCTCTCTCTCTCTCTCTCTCTCTCTCTTTCTCTCTCTGCCTCTGACTCCCTCTGTCACTCTAACAAACGCATTAAATGAAACTTTAAATCCTACCCAGAGTTTATGGAGTGTAAGAATCTTCCCACAGACATGCTATAAGGAAAACAGGTTTGACACTCACTCTGTGTTTCACCTAAGAAAACAATGTCAACCTAAAGAGACTGGGAAGTGGGAGGGGTGGATTGCAAACACGCAGGTTCTACCATCCCACACTTAGCTCTACCATGTGGTCAGTAATTAGTGGGAGGCTTCCTGTAAAAGCTTGCTTGATCTGGCAAGGCCCAGTGGGACTTATCTGATATTTCCTGAAGCCTTCTGAAAATATAGCAGACGCAGGGAGAGTTTTCAGGAGACGCAGCTGATGGATTAGTGAGATCTCAGGCTTGGCAGACAGCCATGGATGCCACTTAGCCTAATTGGATAGCCTCAATATAAGTAGCTTAACCAACTGTTGCTACATCACCCCCCTCCCAAGATCGGTGGCATGACTCTCCCCATTCTCCCTGAAAATGTAGTAAGGACTTGAGTGCTGGACACCTTCAAGGAAATCAAAGCAGAGATCACACTACTCCGTCAAGCTGTCAAGAGATCATACTAGCTCCTGATGGGTGGTCCATGATTGATTTCTGATTTCAAGGCCACCTGGCTTCTCATGGGATCCCGAGTCTATCCTGTTACTGTGTCTTCCTACGACAACTCTCTGAGTGAGGAAGGAAAAGGGAAGGGCACACGTTAGATGTTAGAAATTTTGGTTCTGATCTCTAAGTAGCTAGGTGGCTTCATCCCCAAAATAAGGAAGGTAGATTCTTAAGGGACATTACAGTTCTATATTTTCATGGAATGCATTTGTTTCGTATTTCCTTATCTCTTAAGATGTCTCATACATTTCTTCATTATGTATTTTGAAGATATACTTTGTCTTTCCAGTCTTGGTAGTTTGGGTAGAAATTTGTTCCCACAAGTCAAGTGCTTCTCTACTCAGGATAATGTTATTTAAAATAATCAAAGCAGCTGGGTGTGGTGGTATATACCTCTGATCGCAGTACCTGGGAGGCTGAGACAGGAGGATTGCAGGTTTGAAGCCAGACTCAGCAACTTCTCCAGGATCTCAGCAACTTGGTGAGACCCTGTTTCCAAATAAAATATAAAATGAGCTAGGGGTGTGCTCGGAGGTAGAATGTCCATGGGTTCAATCCCCAGCACCACAAATAAATTATTTCATTAATTCATTAATTAATCACAGCAAAATTCTAGACACCTTGCCAGACCTGGGGAGTCAGCAGTTTCTACCTGATAGATCATATGCCATTTAACCATGGCTTATATATACCACAACTCTATGTTCTCACTGGATGAAGCCATGAGAGCAAAGTTCAATGAAGTTGGGAGAGAGGGATGCTCCTAGGCACACATTCAGATGAGTATTTACTGTTGTTTATAGGAACTACACGGTCATTTGAAGATAAATTAACAGCCAATCTTTTCCCCCAAAGGTGCTTTTTCCCTTTGAGTTTCTGCAATAACATGCAACAGCTGTACCATGTGCCATGCTTTTAGAGCCTGCCTTAGCCCTGGCTTCTTATTCTTGTCATTGTGGGGGCTGCAATGCCAGGAGAGGATTCCAGGGTTCAGTTTGTTCTGTAAGACTCAGACTAAGTGTGAGAAGGCCTGTTGAAGCAGCAAGTCTGCAGCAATCCCCTAAATAGGAATCAATAAATCTCTTATCCACCTGCCAAATCCCATTTAGACATGTGCACAAATAGCTCAAATGGGATATGTTTTAAAATCAGTCCCAGCAGTAGCAATTGTTTCCTAACATCTGAATTTAAACACTCAATAGTTGTTTCCATGGCCCATCTCACTTTACAGATTTTTTTGTATTGTTTCACATGCTAAAATTTTTGAAAGTCCAGGATGAATTTTATAGCATCAGCTGTGACTTAAAAGTTATTGGAAAGCACAGTTTAATAAAAATAAAGTACAAAATATTTTCAGTCCTATATCATTTACAGTGATTATAATAAAATAGTCTGAATTTATGCTTACATTTGTTTTATTTATTTGATTGTTCTTATTATATTTGAGAAACAAAATATTTCGGGGGAAGTTTCTACAAAAACTGTTTTAAGGATAATTATATATATATTTTAAATAACAATATCTTGAAAAGGCTTATTCGCCTTTATTTAACTATGTGCTTTAAGGGAAGGGGTTTATTTAGTTTATTTTCTAAAGATATGTAAATGTTTACTTGCTGAAATATTCTTAAGTAGGTAAATGCAAGCATAGTATGATCGATACAAAAAAGGTTAAGTCATCTATGATAATGGTGGAATGAATCTCTGCCTTGCTCCCCCTCCCCCAATTTAGAACCAGTTTCCATTAGTAGTAATATTTTATGAACTCATAATTCAAAGAATCATAGTATTTTTAAGCACTCATGTGTACTTGGCATATTACTACCTTTTGCTGAAAAGAAATAAGATGGTTCCTATCCAATTCATCCATAAGACACAAGCACAAACAAATAAAGATAAGAGAAAGCATATGATCTACCCAGGAGAATCAGATAATAAAGAAATACCTTAATTTATTGATTGTGAAATTCATGGTGATATAAATAAGCATAGAAAATCATGCATAGCCCACATGTTGGCATAGTCCATTACAGGAAGAAAAGTTTGCAGTTTTTCTCATGTTTTTTCCCCTATTTTTCTTCTCCCTTACCAATCCCTTCTTCATGCTACAGTCTTTACCTCCCCCACATCTAAAGATATACTGCCCTGAAAGAGTCATTGATTTTTATCAGACCAAGACTCCAGATATCTGATTGCTTTGAGAAAAGAATCCCTGTGGGATCCAGAGCATCTCTTTTGCTTTATTTATTTCCCATACCTTGAGCAGGATCATGTAATTCATATTCCAAGTAGTATTGATTAAGGCAAGTGCTGTGCACATATTCACAGACTACAGATTCTCACTCTGTATACCCATGAAACATGTTTATTCTGCTACAGACGAATAAGAAGCATGACACATTTCCCAATTCTTTGCTTTTTATTATTCATTTATTTACGATAAAATGAAACCAAGAAAAATTTGTGGAAAAACATTCAATAAATAAAATTTCTATGAAATGCCTGGAGTCTTATAATACATCTATATTTTGAAACATATGCTTCAATCTTCATATAAGAATTGTAAAGAAAATAGAAGCTAAAAGCATGGGATGGAAAAGTTAAGCATTATGTATTGTATTAACTTGAAAAATATTTAAAAGCTAAGTTAAGAGAAATTAGAGTAGACCTTACATTAGAAGAAGGTCAAAGAAAAGAGAGAGAACTTATCAAATAAATTCTCTAGAAATTTACAGGCAGATTCTGAATGCTCAGCATCATGGTAAAACAATTTTACATTTAGAGGACTTAATAAAAAGATTAACTTCTGAGTGGAAGAGCTAACTATGCATTGTGAGAAGAATGTGGAAGATTGTTAATTCCTTCTCCATTTTTCTCTTCTCTCTGGAGTCTTAGACTAATTGCAAACATTCTGTCATCTGGCTCATTTTATTTTTTTTAATTTCCAAAAGACAAGGAGGTCTTGCCAGATCTTATTTTTGTCATCAATAAATATTTATTATTTAGTATCCATTATAGGCAAGACTGTGCACTAGGCACTAACTTAGACTTTTGAAATTGAGTGCAAAGTATCACAAAATTTAAAGGGGGCCTGCTGTGATTCGATCTTGCCTTCTGTTTGATCCAGCTATCTATGTCCTTAGAGATCCTGTCTGCTGTGTAAGTCATACATGCTTGTAGCTTCTCCCCTTAAAAATGAAGTATCCTCTACACATCTATATAATTAACATGAAGTCTGAACAACTCAAATAATTTAATTTGACTTTCTCCCATGTCCCCAGGCAGCATACACAAAGCCTGCTCCACTTCCCATATTCAAAGTCAAAATGAGCATGAATATGGAAGGCCTGAAGGAAGTACTCCAAATGAATTTCTTGAGGCTACTGATATTTTTCTACAAATTCAGCTCAGGAACAAGTGTATTATATTTCTTCCACTACAAATTTTCAATTAATGAATAATTAAAAAGAACGAGTATGCAATTTCTTCCCCTATATTCCATAGAAGAGCTTCCTAAGAAAAAGACATAGCCTTAAGTAAAGTAAGTATCTCCTAAAATCGTCAAATGTTCAAGCTAGAATGGGCTGTATTAATTAAGACTGTTCAGGATGCAGTCCACTTCAAGCTAATTTTAAAAAGAAAACTAAATTTTCTGGCTCCTGTGACTTTTAAGTCCAAGAATTCTGGTCCATGAGGCAGATGAGAAGCTGATATCTGATGTTGCCCAAACTCTCCAGCTCTCAGAGATGCTCTTCTCACATGGTGAGAAAGGAAAAAATTATATGTGTATGGATTTCCCTGGGCCCATACTCACATCTTACCAGCTTAACAACTCTAGCAGAAAGAATTTTTCTTTCCTGGAAAACTTTGTCACACTTTGGGTTATGTGTCAAATGCTCAACAAACTCTGTGACTAGGTGTGTTTGATCAATGGTCAATGTCACCCTTATGGTGAGAGGGGAAAGAATAAAGGATGTAGAGAAAGTTCTATTAAACCCACAAGGCCATGAGTGCTTGCAGGAGAAGGAATTCTATTATCAGGAGAAGCAAGAGGCCTGTCAGAAGGCCTCAAACAGTTGTCAGCTCAATGAATCCCAGGACTAGAGAGATTATCTTATATCCCAGAGTCCCACACCAAGATGGAGCCAGCAATGGGACCTATCTCCTGACTCTTAGCTTAGTATTTCTTTTAAAGCTATTTATTCTATCAACTCTCTTCGAGCAAGGCTGGAGCAAAAAAGCCTTTTATAATTTCTCTCATGGTTCTCGATGTCTTAGTGTCCTGAGACTTGGTGGGTATTGTCACCATCTTATGCCTAGAGACATGAATATGAAATAATCAGTTCATGTCGCTGTCCATTAGGTTAAAATCATCTGCCCTCCCTAGTTCTGGCTAGCTATAAAGATGTCTTCAATATGAGATAACAAGTTTTACAAATTCTTTCATGAGATAAATTATTAGACAAAATCAAGCTGATTCATTTGATGATGGACTTCTCTTCTAAGCTTTGTGACCCTCCATTGAATGAATGGGGCTCCGTGTTACTGAGGTGATTAGACAAACTCATTTTGATGGAGCCTTTCTCCTGGCCCCTCTTGCTTGGAAGTGTGGCTCTGTAAGCACACAAAATATCTTTACAACCTTTCTTTGAACTCTCAGTAATTCTGTTTTTAAATTGTGCCTCGTGTAAGCTTGTCCTACCCCAGAGAGTCAGCTTAACTTTTTCATCTGCAGGGAAATGGAGCTTGCATTGTTCATTTCTTTGGGTTTCAAGCTGCTTGGTCTGCTCTACACTTCTGACTAGGGAAATTGCCTCCCTAATGGAGAAGAACTGCTTTGTGGGTAGCTCCTCCCCCTTGGAGACCTGAGCTAGTGACTTCCTGATTCTTATTCACAAGTGGGGGTTAGAGATAGAAGCTGATGGTGTGGTTAAGAGACAAAATTTGTCAACCATAAAGACTTCTGTTCAGGAATTTGTTTCTTCTACTGATCTTCACTACAGGTAAACTCATCCCTTCTCAGTTTTCTGGCTGTGAGAGCCTCCATCAGGATTGGAAGCATGGTGTTCTCAGGAGAGGGCCTCTGTGTTTGCAGCAGACAGAGTGGCCTCTAAGGCACACTTGTACAACCATGAGAAAAGACTGTGATTTTCAGACACTATATCCTCTTTTTCATGGCATGATGGCCTCCTATATTTTGACAATTTCTTTTTCAGGCAACAATAATGTTGAAAAGACAAGCAACGTTCAATAGTTAATAACATAAGCTACTCTCCTCCAGACAAATGATTTACTTTCTGGTTAATCCTTGATTGATTGCTTTATACCCAACAGCTTGACTGTACAGTTTTTGCTCAGTGATAGTTTCTCTACACCATTTTCTGCTGATTTCTAATTTTCTGAGTCCGTATTTGGTGTCTAGTCTTTTTGCACCTTAACATTTGACCACTGTGGCAAGATTCATTACATAGTGGTTTACAGAATCTTAAAAAAAATTTAGAAAGAGTAAACTATGTGCTACCCAAGTCTATTTGAAGAGAGATTTCTAAGACACATTTAGTATCTAGTACTCTAAAATATTTTTTCAATGAATAATAAACATTCCTAAGTTCTTTAAGATTCTCTAATTTTTAGAAGACTTATAAGTAGAAACTTTCAGAGATGCAAAAGGAATTAACTCTGGTAAATATAAGATGCATCACTTGAAAAATAACAGTATATAAAGAACAAAATTAGAATACTGAAAACTTGAAAATTTGCAATAAGAAAGTATTTCTATCATCATCATTATCATTCTTATTTGGTGCTGGAGATTGAGTCCAGGGGCACTCTATCCCCAGCCCTTTTTAAAATTTATTTTGAGACAGAGTTAGAGTCTTGCTAGGCTGCTGAAGCTGGCCTTCCACCTATGATCCTCTTGTCACAGCTTCCCAAGTACTGGGATTACAGGTGTGCACTACCTTGCCTGGCTATATTTTCCATTTTAGAGGAGAATTTGCTAAAGGGTTCTTTTAGAATTTCTGTAAATATCTATTTACAAATCAAAGTAAATCCATATATACCTTTTATCTGAGATGAAATATCTCAAACATTGTAATATAAATATTAAATTTTACTGAACTCTTTGCATATGTAAATGCATTTAAATTCTTCAACATCATGCTTCCATTCTACAAAGCAAAGACTTCACTGTCAACTGAGATAAGAAAAGCTATTCAAAGGATGAACTTCAGCTATTTGATGTTGGGTTTCATTTCATGCTCATTGTGCTGTGTAGAAAAAGAAAGTGTTAACGATATTCCATCATGATTCAATGATTTCTTAGATAAAAATATTTCCAATTTATGATTCCCTGGGTTCAGAAAGAGTGCTTAGACACTGAAAGAGTGCATTGAAACACATTTTATGATAACCAAGGGCATTTTCTTCTTAGAGTATGGTTGCCTGGCATGTAGCAGACCCTTAATAAAGGTTGAGTGAAGTTAAAAACCTTTAATAAGCCTGTGCTCCATTGAAATTATACACCAGAATATTAGGTCATTCTATAAGCCTATGTTTTCTGTCCTACGTTTTTAATTAATAAATGAAAAGTACTTATTTAAGAGGATTTTTACCTCCACATGGGTCTCAACCTACTTAATAAAAATGATATGGTTCTATGTTATTTATTTTCTTCTCATTATTATCTTCTAAATGGGTTGTATTATTGACATGGCTGGTTTTCAAATTCATTCATAGAAATTTCGTGGGCATCTTACAGATTCTTCTTGATTATTGTCCTCACCATTGCTTCACATAAGTGACATATAATAACTGCTAGTATTAATCACATGTATTATTTTACACATGTTACTTCTAAGACCTTACAAATCTAGAAGTTATCATTACCCACAAAAGAGGAACTGGAGGGACTAAGGAGCTGGTCACTTTGCAGGATCACAGAGGTGAAGTGTTCTTGTGTTAAGATGTAAACCTAGGTTTGAGAGCATCTAAAACCAGGAGTACTTTCCACTCTGCTCTCCTGATAATGCTTTTGGTGAAGGACTAACAGTAAGATATTATACTCAATCTTAGCCAAAAGGCCAAGAAGCAAGAGGACTAACAGTAAGAAAAGTTTCAACCCTGTCACACACGTGGTTCTTAGTCATTAGAAACTTGGATCTACCTCTACAGCTTTGACTAATGATTTCACATGGAGGAAATGCAAAGCAATTTATCATTTGGGTAGATGTAGAGTTTGTTAGTAGCAGATGGCTCTGGGAGGTGGGAATGTGGATTTTAGGAGGCAATTCAAAATGAGCCTCAACTTGTCCAACTAGATAGTCTCCCTACTTGGAAAAGTGTAGAGAGTTGTAAAAATATATTTCCTCGTGGGAGTCTATCATTGTAAAGGTCTGTAATGTTCAATCATATCATGTTGCCTAATATTTTATCAAATGTTGCCTATAATATAACTTATACTAAAATACTGTATTCTAAAATGTTTGGGCCTATTTACCTGATATCGATAAATGCATTATAAAATTAAAAGACAATTTTGTAGACTGGACTTGCTTATAAATTCGAAATAATTTTTATCAATAATTTATATGCCACATTCTAACCGATTTCTGTATGTTTGGTCACATAGCCTTCACAACCATCTTATGAGATAGTTTTTTATTCCTATGATAAGGAAACTGGAGTGCAGAGGGAAACTATGCTATTTACATAAAGATTGTGAGAGACTGGAGTAATGGTCTGATTTTAACAAAATGCACCCCCACCCATTTTTATTGTCACATTATTCACAATATCCAAGCTATGGAAACAACCGAGGTACTGACAGATGAATATATAAAGGAAATATGATACACATGTACACAATTGAATATTATTCAGCCACAAAATGAATGAAATTCTGTCATTTGTGGAAATGTGGACAGAACTAGAGGGCATTACATTAAGTGAAATAAGCCAGGCACAGAAAATCAGACATGAGAATTTGCTGAAAACTTTGGAATTTGCTGAAAGCTAAAAAAAGTTGATCTTACAGAGGTAGAGTATAATGGGGCAGGAAGGTGGTGAGGATGGAGAAAGGATGGTTAATGGTTTTAGAGGTGCATTTTAACAAGAGAAATAGCTTCTAATGTCACAGCACAGTAAAGTAAATATAGTTGACAATACTTGATTGCATATTTCAAATTACCTAACAGAGAGGGTTTTGAATGTTACCAACACAAATAAATATAATGATTTGAAGTAATAGAAATGCCAGTTACTCTCATCTGATCATTACACATTATATACATGTATTAAAATATTATACCATACTTCATAAAAGTTTATAATCCTGTGTCAATTAAATTCTAAAACTGTAACCACCCCCAGAATACAAGGTCTAGTAGTTGAGCCTAAAATAACTGTAAGATACAGAAGAGGAAAAGGATGCTTATCAATGGACCATGAATATTAAAGGAGTACAGTTCTTTCAGAAAAATCTCAAAAACAGTCCAAAAATGGAATATTGAGGTTATTATGAACAATAAACTTAACCTGCCTTGATGGAAACATAGGCTTTCCAAAGGGGCAGGCAAAAGTCCAGCTCTTCTCTGTTCCTTGACTATTCCAGTCTTAGACTGGTCCTAATACCACATTTTTAGAAAGTTGTAGACAAACTTATATTTATTCAAAAGAAAGCAACCAGCAAGGGTTCTAACACCATGCTATATGGAAAGTGGTCAAACTGCTGGCAGTGTTTAACAGTGAGGAAACATGCCTATAGTTCTAGAGATAACCACATTAGTGTCCTCCAAGCCAAGTCACTACCACAAACAGGGAGGATCATGCCTGTTGAGTAGAAACTCAAGTAGTAAAACTGACAACAGCGAGGAGAGGAAGCCACACACAGAGGGACTGCACATTGTCAGAAGCATGATCTTTCTAACAACCAGAGCTGTGCAAATATGAAGTGAACTGCACGGACAATTCTGTCATTGGATGATCACATAGCAGAGATATTATAAGGACAGTCAAGAATTAGATGCAGGGTTACACTAGACTGTCAATGTGCATTGCAATCCTGTGATTTTATTACTTTAAACTCTTTCCCTTAGCACAGGACAGCATGGTACCTAGCAGGCAGCTCTGCTTTCTGGCCCAAACAGGCAGCTGTCTGCTCAGGGGCTTTGGAGAAGCCTGCCCTGAATTACAGGATTTGTGCAGATTCTGACATAGCAAGACCTGTGGCAATATAAGAAGATTGAATGTTCCTTCTTCACTTACACGCCTACCTAGGCTCACAACTCTCCCATTGTGTTAAAATCAGCTTTGATTATATCTTTTCCATAAATATCATCCGTTTTTTATCTTGCTGTTAAATGAACCACTCCTAATTGGGTTGTGCAGAAGTTATGCCCAAAATGGCTTTGAGACGATTTTACTGAGGCAGGTGCAGACCCATCCTCTCAGCTTTCTCCAAGTTCAAAGGCTAGTCCTTACACTAAGCTCCCTGCCTCTCAAGGAAATTGAACTGGCTCAGGGGCACCTATTTATCCCAAACAAAAGGATCCCTGAGGTACAGACACTCATGGATTTAACAGGATTTTGTTTTCTTACTATATAAGTAAAAGGTGTTAATGGATAAATTATTTTTCCTAATGCAGCACAAGATGTGGTCCCTGTCACACTAACTAATCAAATATAAGAGACATTTTTGTGTGTTTGTTTCCAGGGAAGAAAATGTATTACCTTTATGTCTCAAGGCTTGAGGACAAACAGAATCCAAGGCTCTAATTATAGCACCGTTTCAGTATCTACACAGAACTGTAAAGAACACAGACCATGCTCAGAAGGATATGAGTGTTTTGCCAGTGTGCTGTTGAAACTCCAGATTATCTTTCCACAATACAGTAGTTGTTTACTGTGTTGTGAGATCTAAAGAACAAATAATACAAAAACACTTTTTTTTTTCCTAACAGGAGCAATGTTTTAGGTTAGACTTTTTTCCAAATGGTGGAGGCACAGAGATGTGGAAATATGAAGACTACCTTTCTGAATGCTGATGGTTTTGTTCACCAAGTCAGAAAGAAAGGAAATGAATAAGCTTCTCCAAGCAGACCATTCATTCATCCTGAGTCAAAATCAATTCTGTTAGAACTAGACCATTGTGCTGCATATATGTGAACCCTGGCACAAGAATCTTAGGCATGGGTTTTCCAGAATGTAAATGTCTAGTTTTGGCAAAGTTAGAAACAGTCTCCACGCAATTACTTAATTATCATTCATTTCAATGAAGAAAAATTGATGCACTTGCATTTGTTAAATGTCTTCTTAATGAGACATTTTTGCATTACGTACAAAATGGGGGAAAGTCATGCAATATAAGACCTGAGTTTTCTGTTCCTAGGTGACACTGCCCTTAAGCATATCTTTTTAACAAAAATGTCCTGATCTAATTTTACAACACTGTATGACTTCATAGTCCTGTATTCCAAAGTCACTGTAATTGGCATTGTCATCTTGGTATCTTACTTAAATACTCCTTGCTACAATATAGTTTCATGTCCCGTCCTCAGAGTAGTCTATATTTGGAAATTCTGCTAAGAATATCATCATTCTAAGCACTAGAATTTGATGAAACACAGCCCCCAAAGAATGTCTTTCAAAGGATGTATCTCACCCAGTTTCCATTTATAAAGTATAAGCTAGCATATGCTTTGAAACGACAATAAATCATCTTCCAATTTAGAGTTAAAAATAACAGATGATATGGTCTCAAACTCTGATCGGAGAGAAACGCTTCCTAGAAGGAATCTGGTAGTGTATCCATGGCATATATCCTCCCCACCCCCAGGAGCTGGAGTCACAAAAGTCAGACAGGAGAAGATTCCAAGCATGTGGATGATATAAATAACTGATTCGCACAACCCTCTTAGCTTTACTGAATCTTCATTCCTGAAGCCTCAAACTAAAGGCTCATTCCTTCCCAGTTTTTAAGTGAATTTCGACCAAAGTAGATAGTATAACAACAGTAGCATAGTAGCTTACAGGGAACCCACTGGTGGGATCAGATTGATGTTAGTCTGCTGTGCTTAAGGTGGTTGTACAGAACCACAGCTTTCCCCCTGTGGTTGTGTGTCTAGTCTACTCATGTGTTCTTGCTTCTATTTAGAATTAGACTGACCCTTACACCTGCCAAAACTTTTACCTCTCAGAGAACTGAAACTGTTCAAGTGACCCTAATTCTTGCAGGGAACAATCTAGAATTGTGCTGCCACCACTTCTCCTCATGTAATGTAATATGGTTTTGAAACTACTAAAATTTTGTCTCCACAATCACACACTTAGCCTGGGGTACTTATGATTGCCAGGATCAAGTTAAAATTAACCATAGCCCTGTGAACCCAGGGATGTGGATGGCTATGGACTCTCCTTATCTGGAACCAAAATTATATTTGGGTTAGTCTCCTGACTCTGGATACATATTTCCCAATCCTTTCCTCTGAGCTTCTAGAAGAATCCAGTGTGCTTTTCAACCTAGATGTTATGCGTTGACCAATATGAATTGAATGAAAAAGAATAGAAATGGGGGAAGGATTTAGGGACTCTGTGTGCTCACTGACCTGACTGTTGTTTGGCTGTAAGTGGGAGACTGGAAGATGCACCTATTTACTCACCCACAAGATACTGGGTAACCGACAAAGTGTTCAGAGGAACAGGCTATGTGTTCAGTTGAGAGGCCAAGGAGATGACCTAAGATACTGTTTGGGTCCTATACTTGAGGAACATTGATTATGGATACCCTTTTAATATGCCCTTGAATTTTGGGTGAGTCAGATAATAAAAGCTCTTAACAACATTACCAAGTATGCATATTAATCAATTTTCTGTCACTGTGACAAAATTCCTGAGACAAACAACTTATAGAGACAAAACATTCATTTTGTCTCATGATTGGCTGGCTCCATTATATATATATATATATATATATATATATATATATATATATATATATATATATATATATATATATATATCTTATTTATTTATTTATGTATTTATGTATGTATGTATTTATTTATTTATTTATTTATTTATTTATTTATTTATATATTTTTGGTACTGGGTTTGAACCCAGGCACATTCTACCTTTGAGTTTCATTCTCAGCCCCTTTTGTTTTTTATTTTGAAACAGGGTTTCACTAACTTGTTGAGGCTGGCCTTGAACATAAGATCCTCCTCCCAAATCCTGGGATTACAGCCTTGTGCCACAGGGCCCGGCTTCCATTTCTCTTGGACTATGGCAAGGCAGAGCACCATGGTGTGAGCACATGGCAAAGCACAGCTGCACACTTTATGGTGGGAAGAAAGCAAAGAGAGAGCCAAGAACCCAGTATGCCCTTGAAGGACATGCCCCCAAAGATCTGACTTTCTTCCACTAGACTCCATCTCCTGAAGGTTCCAGCATCTCCCAACAGCACCATTAGATCATGACTTTAACATGAGCACCTTTAGGGGACATTTAAGATTCAAACCTTCACACCATGATATCATTATATTCTCCTCTGAAGTCCAGTTGTTTGTCTAGCCCACCCATGCATCTCAACTTCTACTGCATATATCATTACATTGTTCTTCACTGTGTAATATTCCCCCAACACAGCAAGGCAAAGTTAAATTACTTTTTAAATGACTTACCATTTTGCACTCACCTATTTACTCATTTTTCCTTTTACTTGAGTTAAATTGGGAGTTGATTATATATGGCAGAGTTTCCTAGAAGAGGATGAGGCTATATGTTATATTGTGAGAAACATCTTTTTCTCCAGTATATTTAAGAGTAAAAAGAGGATACTCCGTGTAGAAATATTTCATTACATCTTATGTGAAGCAGGCAAATGAATCTTAAGACTTCTGCAAAATCTTTTCGGGATCCTATGAAAAAAATACACCTACTCTTTATGTGCCAGTGATTAGAAATTATGGTTTCATGTAACAATATTCTGGCTTAGCCTAGGTATGAGCCAGTACCATAGGGAATGCTTATCACTTTCTTATTTATAGACAAATATGCCAACTTCCATTTTTTTAAATCACAAGACAAATCTTTTGAACAGTGACAAATTTTAAAATTCCTTTGGGAGTGGAGACTGCCTAGCATGGCTTGGCAGGTCTAATTTGGATCCCATTTCCTTTGAGTTGAGAGAACGGGGAAGGTGAGTGTGAAATGACTTTGGCTTCTGGTTGCATAGATTTATTTCTGTGATTGATTAAAAGATCACATGGTTTTGCTAGGCATCACATCGTTGCATCAATCTTCGAGAGAGCTGAAACTGCCATTGATTCTGTCCTGCTGCCTAAGGAAGAAAACACTGAAAGACAGCCTCCAGCCACTAACAGGCATATACTGAGTTCATAGTTGCTTCAATTGCTGGGAAATAGGGCTAGGAAAAGAAAAAGGCCTAAGAATAGTGCTGAACAATATATTCTTTAAAAGCTTCTTCCATTTGATTTAATCAATTAATTTTAAATGTAAATGTAAAAAGTATGATTGCTATAGTCATATTATATATGTTATATATTGCTATTGCTATATATAACAAGAGATGCTTATTCTGGAAACAGGTGACCTTCACAAATAATTTGATATTTATTTTACCTCCTATTTCAGATTAATGGGGGAGAATTTTAGTTATTATTTTCTTCTTAATTATAGAAAAAGAGTACATTGTTGTAAAAATGTTTAACATAACATAGAAGCTTATAAGAAAAAAAGTGAAAATCTGAGATTTAGATAAAATGTTAGAGGAAAAGATTCTGGTGTTGGCAGATGCAAATTTCACTCTACAAACTCAAGTATACAAAAACTCCTTATGGTAGGAGCTGCCAGGCTGTCAAATCAGTCAGTTCTTCCACACCATCACGCTTCTTCTCCTTCCTCAGAGCTGGGTCTGTGGTTGGGAGCTCACATAGTGCCCTGGTGTGGGGAAGAGCACTGGTGGCCTCTTGATCTTGTCCTGGCCTCTCCACAATGGCATGGAAATGACTCCTGTCTAATGTGGTCCTGACTTGTGGATTCATTTAGGTCCCTCCCCAAGGAACCTCTGCAGGTGAGGACTGGGTCTCTGCTGGCCTTGGATCGGGCCCTGGTAAGTGTTATGGTGTTCACCCAGCAGTACAGGAATCCTTCTATGACTCCTATGCCATCCTGGATGTCCTCGATTTGCAGAGTTGACTCAGACCCATCTGCCCAGACATTGAAGCTGATGCTGCTTCTTTGGGGAGCGGGCCATCTTCTGAATATCTTTGCAAATATTTCCATGTGTATCTCCACAACCATTTCTGTAGTATAGATATCAAAAGGGAGAATATAAAATTTACCTCTGTTCTATTTATTTAACTTTACTTACTTATGATGTTTGGCATCACATAAAAATTTTATATTCCTTTAAGGTCATATCAAAATATATTCCTTATTAATTGCTACATTTCCTGTGCTAGCTAGAAAGCCTTCTATTTAAAATTATTTTATATTTGATTTTAAGTCTTTAACCTTTACAGTTATTTTGTACATGGTATGAAGTAGAATTCCAACATTCTTTACCCCAGTTCATCTCAATATTTTTCAAATATAATACTATATCCATAACTGAGTTGAAATGTTAATTAGCATATTTATGTGCTCAGCATGGTGGTGCACACCTGTAATTCCAATACATGGGAGGCTGAGACAGGAGGATCACAGGTTCGAGGACAGACTCAGCAATGTAGAGAGACTCTCAGCAACCTAGTAAGACCCTGTTTTTTTAAAAAAGGAAAAAGGGCTGGGGTTGTAGCTTGGAGGTAGAATGCCCTTGGGTTCAATCCCCAATACAATAAAGAAAGAAAGATGGAAGGAAGAAAGGAAGAAAAATATTTAGTCTTTTTCTTATATTCTAACGTGTTAATGCAAGTCAAAAATTCATTACTATTTAGCAAACATTCTTGGCAATTATGGAATAGTTCCTCTTCCATTTGGAATTTAGAATTAATTTTTCAGCGTTCTACTGAAATCATAGAATGAATTTTAGTGTCTGTGTTTTCTCCAATGACATAGGATCATATAAAGGAAAATTATAGTTATACTGCTCCTTTATGACTGGATTAAGCTCACCATGATGTCATTGGACAAATATCTTTCAAGACAGAGGATATATGTTTGTTTTTCTTCTATTTCATATGGTTATTGAAAGTTTGAGTTTTCCAGTTATTTTGAATCAAATTTATACTTCATAAGAAATTTATCTTTTCATCAATGTAGTTTGTATTCTTACATGCATTGATAGAATATAGAATATGTTTTCTTTCACTGTCAATATCTGTAAATTATTTTTCTTTGGTGAGCTTATGAACTGCATTTCTAATAAAATTTGTGTTTTCCTCACATAAATATTTCTCTTAGGAATACAAGAACTTTGACAATTTTTTTTGGTATTTTCAAAGAAGCAATTTTTTTTGTGATACTGTGGAAGAAATTCAGCGGCATGCTAACTCTGACCTATACCTCTGACTCCATTTTATTTTATTATTTTTCTTTTCTTTTTGTACTGAGGATTGAACCCAGGGGCATTCTATATCTGAGGTACACACTCAGCCCTATTTTTTTTACCTTTTGAAACAAGGTCTCACTAGGTTGATGAGGCTGTCCTCAAATCTGTGATCCTCCTGTTTCAGCCTTCCAAGTACTGGAATTACAGGTGTGTGCCACTATACCTGGCCAAAGAAGCAGTTCTTGTACTTATTTATAATGTATAAATTTTGTAATTTTTAATTGGCTCACTTTGGCTTTTGTTTTTATCATTCTTATGGTTTCTTTCCATCTTATTTAAGGAAACAATTTTTTAATTGAACACGAGTATTTTCAGGGTTTTGATTTTTATAATAACTATATTTAGTACATTAAATGGTGTTGTGCACATTTACAAGGTAAAAGTGAAACCACCACTTAGGAGATACTGTGTTCAATCTGTGCAACAAATGAGAATGTAAAGCATCTAAACATCCCATAAAGTAAATAATACAATTTAAAATGGTTAATATATATGAACACAGAATTCACAGAAGAGGAAAAATAAAGAAATGAGTACAACACAAGCTGCTCAATATAGCATAATAATCAGCGAAATTGTCAATTAAGAAGACAATAAAATAATGTATACTCATCATGTTGACAAGAATAAAAAAATGACTGATAATACTAAGTTAAGGATTTGAGCGATGGGAACTGCTCCTGGGAGTACAGATTGGCATGGTTCTTTTCAAGAGTAATTTCATATTATCTCATGAAGTGGAAGAAGGTGTACTCCATATTCCTATAATTCTACTTTTGGGTATAGAACTACTTTTTTTTAGGTATAATACCTAAATGATATCAACTCTTAAATATAAATTCACCTTTAGATACAGAGAAATTATTTCACATGAAAATAGTAAATTAGTATAATGATGATCTTTTCAGTATTGTCTTCAGTAACAAACAACTGAAAACTACCTGAAGGGCAAAGAATAGGGAGATAGATTAAGTGAAATGAATGAAATTTTATATAGCAGTTAAAATAAGTGAATGTGATCTCCATGTGCATTGTCAGTATGAAATGACACAGAAAACAGAAAGCTGAATGAAAAAAGAAAGCTAAATTTTGTTAGATGTAACATAGGTAATTAAAATAATATTGCCATGTTGTTTTGTATACTATAAATATCTATAAAGTGTATAGAAATGAGTGCTTGTAAGACTACTGATGCAAATCTCAGTATCTTGTCTGGGGATGGGGAGGAAATGGGGAAAGAACCATGGGAAAACTCATCAAGTGTCATGTACATGTATGACACTATCACTATGAAATACATTATGATGTGAGATTGTAATGCACCAATAAAAGTATATAAGCTAATTAAATCACGACATAAAGTGAGTGCTTGAAATATCAGATTTGCATAGAACATGATGGGTCTTGGAGGAAAATGAAGAGGAATTCAACTTTATCCAAAAATTATTTATCAGCCGGGCGTGGTGGTGCACGCTTGTAATCCCAGCATTTGGGAGGCTGAGACCGGAGGATCCGGGTTCACAGCCAGCCTCAGCTACCTAGTGAGGCACTCCGCAACTTAGTAAGACCCTGTTTCAAAATAAAGAATAAAAAATAGGGCTGGGGGTATAGCTCGAAGGTAGAATGCCCCTGAGTTCAATCCCCAGTACCGCAAAAGAAAAAAAAATCATTTATCATAAAAATAAAAATCAATCTCACAAAATATCAACATTAGCCCAAATACAGATATATTTATCTTATAGTTATCTTACCTAAATGTATTTAATTTAAATACATTAAATCCTCATACATCACCATAAATTTCTTCTGAATAACATTTGTTGAACCAGTATTATCTGCTTATTTGCTCCATACAGTGTTTCATATTTATGCACTTAATTTTATAGTTGCATTTTGTCTGTTATATTTGCTTCTATTTTATTCTTTTTAACATGTTTTGTGTCTTTGCTTTATAATTGTGTGTGTGTGTGTGTGTGTGTGTGTGTGTGTGTGTGTATGTGTGTGTGTACATGTTTGTTACTGGGAGTTGAACCCAGGGGGATTCTACCTCTGAGCTATACTCCCAGCCATATTTTTCTTTTTCTTTTGAAACAGGGTCTCACTAAGTTACCACATACTGGCCTGGAAAATGTGATCCTTCTGTCTCAGCCTCCCATGTACTGGAGGTTACAGGCATGTCCACTGTGTCTGGCCGCTTTACAATGATTTTAACTCCCAAAGTCAGGTCCATATGAAACTACAAAAATAGAGCAGTGTTAATCAGCCAAAGTTGTTCATTCATACTCTCCATGAATTTCCTAATGCATTTCATGAAACTTCACATTAGCTAGTATTTATTTAGTAGAAATCTAATCTTGCAGTATTTTATTTGTGGCCCAAGATGGAGATATTGGAGGGAGGTAGTTGAGTAGGTGGAAGAGCGAAGGTGTACAATGTAGCCTTATGTTTGAAGGGATATATCTCCTAGAAAAAGCGAAACAAGTAAATGTCAATAGTACAAAACATAATTTATGTGATATTCAAAGAAAAAATATATTGCTCACTGGGATATCTGGAACGAACTTGATGAACCTTTTAATAGTAAATGGAAGGAAAATAATTTTATATTTTCATGGAGAAATAGCAGGCACAAATCCTTCACTCAATCATTCATCTGATTCAACAATACTGAGCCACTCCTTTTTCTAAGAATTGAGATACATGCTGGGAATATAACACTGTACAGAAAACTGATCTACAAACTATGGCTGAGTCTATCCACAGATTATATCAGCCAAGTAGATGTAAAGTTGAATTCTTTACCTAAGAAGTAAAGTGTTATATCAAACTAATGGGGGAAATCTGGCTAGGGAGCTGGAAAAGGTGTTCACAAGTTCACAAAATGTGAATATTAAACTGAGGACAAAGGAATGAATGGGTAGTGAGCATGCAAAGGTGGTAGAGTTTACTAGGCAGAAAGAATAGTGTGTGCAAAGG
>PVLC010014113.1:0-39966 GCA_004027655.1 Graphiurus murinus | reverse complement strand
TCAGGTGCTAAATGTCTCAGCTAATCAAGCTTATTGGGCTTACTTTCCTGATCCTCCCCTGTTAAAGGTCTCAGATTGGGCCACAAAAGACCTTAAGATATTTACCAACAATCCTAAATTAATGGGAGGATCTTCTGATTCTTTTCTACCTATGAAAAGTAATAATCTAAAAAGTTTTAAAGCTTTCAGTGACCACACCGCTCTGTGCTTTACTACATTGGAAAGCTTACCTGGACATTTAAGAATATCTTATAAATCTTTTTATACTGACTCCCCTACTACCACTAAAGGTGTAAGGGCTTTGTGGGAGTTACAGCTTGCCTTCCCTGGCCCTATTTATGAATGTAATAATTCTGTTAAAAAATCACCTCCTATAGATAGCACTCCATGCAAACAATTTTTAAATAATAGAGATTTATACTGGAATAATATGGGACCTAAACATCTGCCTCATTGGTTTGACTGTGTTTTTCCAAAATATGCTAATGTTTATTCTCCTTATAATTCTACTACTGTCATTTATGATTGGTCTGTTTCTTCTCCAAAACATGACTATAAACAGTATATAATTAATCATAAGCACAAATTCAATATTACTAATATTCATTTTACTTCTGAAGATACTGTACATAGATGGTTTACTCCTGGTTGGGTTACTCCTGTATTTTATGCTGAATCTAACTCTCATGTAACTGGGATTCAGCCTAGTCTCTTTAGATTAATAGCTGCTACACAGCCTGTGTTTCTAGCTGGACCTTATTCTAAGCCAGCTTTGCTGCCTTTACATTCTTGTGTGGCTGCCCCACACGCATTGCTGTTAGGAAAGCCAGGATCTATAAATATTGTACAACAAAATGGAGCATATTTAGTTCAATGTATACAATGTTTATTAACTAATTGTCTTAACAATACTATGCCAAAAGACTATGTAACCCTAATAATTGTTCATCAACCTCAATTTGTTATGCTGCCTGTAAACTTAACTGATCCCTGGTATGATGACACTGGAGTACAGCTTTTTAAACAAGTTACTGATCTTATTCGTCCAAAAAGATTCATGGCTTCTCTATTCTTAGGAATTTCTACCTTAATTTCTACACTAACATCTCTTGCAGTCTCAACTATGGCATTAATATCAAATATTAACACTGCTCAACATGTTAATTCATTGTCTCATAATATTACTTTGGCTGTAACAGAACAGCAACTTATAGATAGAAAATTAGAAACTCGTGTCTCAGCCTTAGAAGAGGCAGTGCTGTATTTGGGAAATGAGGTAGCTAATATTAAAACTAGATTATCTGCTAGATGTCATGCAAAATATAAGTGCATCTGTGTTTCACCTTTGCTTTACAACAGTTCTCAGCACTCCTGGCCACAGATACAAAACCATTTATTAGAAATATGGAACAATACTGATATAGTTCCAAATTTACAGGCATTACAGGATCAAATTAAATATATTAGCCGAGATTATTTAGATGTTAGCTCTACTGCCGAAATAGTCTCTGATTTTTTTACCCAACTTTCTAAATAATTGAACATACATTCATACATGAGTTATGGAGTATCTCTGGGTCTTATATTCTTATCGTTCATTATAATTTGTTCATGTTTTCCAGTCTTCATCAGATTAGCCTCACGCTCTGTCAAATCACTTGCCATAGAGGTGGAAGCGATCAAATTAAAAAATAAAAAAGGGGAAAATGCAGCATTACATTTACCAGTTTGCGCTTGGAGCAAGGCTCAGCTTGCTAAATAAGGGACGTGTGACATTTCTCGCTTTACATTATTTTATTCTGGAAATTTGGGCTTTGCTTCCACATTAAAAAAGGTTTTCTAAGAGGCTCAGGATGTTGTCATCAGGAAAACAAAGGCCTAGGGCTGGCTCAGAGGTATCCATTAACTCTACAAATACCAACAGCTCAGTCAAGAGAACTTAGGTTTCTTATCATAAGACAGAAGGAAGCTTTTAGACAAGAAAGCTTGCTAAACTTTCTGCTTAACTATGCTACCTTTAGCTGCCTGAGCAAATAGGAAAGATTTATCTAATGAATAGTTCCTCTTTGCTTTTAAACTTTACCCCCTGCTCTTCCTTTGCTTTGCCTGCTCTCTACTAAAAGAATAATTCATTTACACTTTTGTATTTTTTCCGCTGCTCCCCTAATCTTAAGAAACACTATACGAAATAGCCTTTCCAGTTAAAGATGTACCCACTTAACTCCAGGAAAAACAAGGCTGTAAAAATTCCTTTTTTTGTATACCTTGAGTAATGAGCATAAATATCACTCATGAGATGAATTAAAACAGATGCATCTTAACATACATGGTATGTAAGTGTACTCTCACTCGTTCTCGACCTCATCTCGATCCCCACCTAACGAGGGACCCCCCAGGATCTACTCCTTCTTTGAGGGCTGGCCCCCGGCAGTAGGCTTTAGAGTTTTCTATAAAATATGCAGAATAAAGAACCAAATCACAAATTTATGATTCTGTGGGCATCTAGTATTCAATTTAAAAAGTCCTGATCTGAAACATAAGAGTCATTTATGCCTTGAACTCCAACTTCTCTTAAGGATAAAGTGTAGACGCAGGGTGTGGAGTTTCTGCCCCATGTTGTGGTGTGAATTTGTGTTGTTTGTAGTCACCTTTTTCTGAGCATTCTAGTGTACAGACTTTCTTCTGTTAGTATTGCTGAGAAGATTAAGGTTTACCGAACATGTGGTTTCTTAGGTTGTATGAAGGGACATCATAATATTGTGGACTTTATGCTGAGCACTGTGTCTTTTGTGCCTGAGATTGTGGCCTCATGTCCCTAGAATTATGCATCATCCCTGGTCCTTCCTAATCCTGCACTCTCAGGCTTGGTATTCCTCATTGTCATTCCAAGAAGGGTCCCTTCTATCCACATCCAAGTGTGTTTCTCATATGACCTGCCACTCTTGTCATTTTTATTTAGGAGAACATATTTACACTGAAAATATTTACCATACTTGCTGAAAACTTGTCTTATCACATTATTGGCTACCTTAGACCCTCTATTTAAAATAATGTGAACTTAATAAACTTCATGTTCTATTTTGTCAAATTCAAGTTGTTATGCATCTTTGTTGGAAGAGGGAAAAGGTTTTTTGAAGTACAAGTGCCTTAAATAATAGCACGTAAATATCATGTTACTGATTTAAAAATTACAAAACATTATGCAGGCTATTTGTGTCTATGACTGCTCATGTACAGGCCATAGAAGCCCATTTTATCCGATGTTAAGGATGTAGTGTGGAAAATGAATCCCATGATCATGGACCTTATTGGTCTTCATCCTGTGGGTGTTGGTGGAGGTGGTGTGCAGTTTTATGACTCTGCAAGCTTTGCAGACATGAGTCCTGGACACAAACCTGGTGCTGTCCAGAAGAGAGCTGTGGCTGTGTACATGGAGGTGTGTGTGTGTGTGTGTGTGTGTGTGTGTGTGCAGTCCTCCTGCTGTGGGATATTTTGTTTATCCAGTATATGTGCAGGATCATCAGAGCTTCATGTGCACACCTTTTAGATTACTTCATGGAGGGTTGGGCATATGCTGTATCATCCTTATTTTTCTCTTTTTATATGAGGAATTTCTCCATTTTTGCACTACACACCCTTCATCAACCACTTGACTCCACCTTCTAGAAATTTGATATATCACGTGATGTATGTTTGCATGTCACTATCACAACGAACTATATTGTGAATACCATTAGAATACTATAGAATAGCATAGTATTAGAATACTATATTATAGAATACTATTAGAATACTATAGTGATACATGCATATGCCTGTTCATAGCACCACAATTCACAACAGCCATGCATGAAACCAACACAGATATCCATGAGGAAATACGGGTATAAAGAACATGTGTATATACATATAATGAGGTTTCACTCTGTAGGGAACAAGTCTGTCATAGCAGGAAATAAGGAACATAATCCTAGGTGTAATCAGCCAATTTCATAAACTTAAGGGTCATATAATTTCTCTCATATGTGAAATCACCTTTCCTAAAAAGTTTTTCATGTGATCTTGAAGAAACTTTCCACGACAATATGTTTAAGTAGGATTCCCTGATATGTGAGAGAATGATATCTTTCCTTGAAGAAGTGGTTTTGGATAGAAACAACTATGGAGTGAATAATGGGAAGGAAAATGGGGATGAGGAAAGAGGAGGAGAGGCCTAGAGCTAGACAGTGTCTTCCTAGAGTAGGTGAATCTGTGTTTGGAATGCTGTATACAAGAGAAGGTACTTTAATGTTCTCCCAAAACATGTCCATTTACCTCCTGAGACCAAAGTTTCTGGTTTATGTCTATTTTACGATGTCTTCTCATTTTGGTATAAAAAATTTAGACATATATTGGAAAACATATTGTAGAATTATAATGAATCTCAATGGTTTTTATACCAATTCATATAACAGACAGCATCTTGTAATGTTAAGATGTTGCAACACGGTGGTATATTAAGGAAAACTAGAAAGTTGACACTAGTACACAACTGTTAACTGAATTACATACTTCCTTTGTATTTTACCTGGATTGCCTCTCTTGTCATCATCTATTTTACTATTTCATCTAGGAAACTTCATAATTGTTAATGAGAACTCGATTTCTTACATATTGCTCCATAACAAATGATCACATAGGTTAGTGGTTCAGAATCACACACATATCACTCACAGTTCCCTGCATCAGTAAGCCAGGTGTAGATGATGGCACAGGCTGAGGTTTCCTGATGGCTCAAGGTCAAAGGATCCCTCTCCAATCCCCCATGGTTGTTCAAAGAGTCACATGCTGCATGATTTGAGATGACTTCATTGCATGCCTTTAAACAATTAACAATAATTAACTGCATGCTCTTTTAAGAATACCACAAATATAAAAAACCGTGGAAAAGAGAAAAGGTATTCCAAATATTCTATGAGGCCATTTTATCCTGATACCATAAATATTGATAAATATGATGGTACTGTCACGTGAAAAGACACGCTGATTTATGGAAAAGAATAGAAGATAGGAAAACAAACTCCTAAACATATAACCACTTGATTTTTGACAAAGGGTCCAAAATGATATTGTAAAAAATATAGCCTTTTCAGCAAATTGAAAACAGTTAATCATTTGTACAAGAATACATGTAAATCCCAGTTTTTCAAGGAACATACAAGTCAACGTAAGATGGATAAAAGATCTGAAAATTACACCAGGGACTTGAAACTACTGGATGAGAGCATAGGACAAACTCTCCAACATATAGGCACTGCTAGAGACTTCCACAATAAAACCTGAAAGCTCAGGAAGTGAGAACAAAAATCAACAAATGTGTTGGCATCAGAATAAAAATCTCTGTGCAGCAAAGGAAAGTATCAAGAACCAAAAGGAAAAACCTACATAATAGGAGAAAACTTTTGCTAGCTACTCCTATAATATGAGGTTAATATCTAGAATGCATAGATGCTTAGATACTTATTTCAAAAACAAAGAACTCATTAAAAGTGAGCAATTGAACTGAAAAGATACTTCTCCAAAGAAGATACACAAATGTTCAGTAAGTATATGGAAAATGTTCCACATCATCAGAAATCAGGGAAATGCAAATCATAATGACAATGAGATCCCATCTAACTCCTATTAGAATGGTAATCATCAAAAATAAAAGCAATAATAAATGCTCTTGAGGATGTGCAAATAGGAAATGTTGTGCTCTGTTGTTGGAATTGCAAATCAGTACAGGTGATATAGAGATAAGTATGGAGGTTTCTTCAAAGACTGGGAATAAAGTCACCATACAATCCAGTCATACCACTTTTAGGAATCTTCCCAAAGAAATTAAAGTCAGAGTACTATAGAGTTACATGCATCAAAATTCACATGTAGCCAACCTTTCAAAAAAATTGTAAATAGGCCCTGATCTAATTTCCAAACTTTCATCTGTGATCAAAGACTTATACAATTATGGTATATACATACAGTGGATTTTTACTCTGTCATAAAAAATCAGAGTCATGTCATTTGCAGGAAAATGGATGGAACTCAAGATTATTATACTCAATAATATTATCCAGTCTCCATAAGTGCAGGGCCATATATTTCCACTCATAATTAGAAGCTAGAGAGACACTGGGGAACAAAGAGGACTTCAGATAAATAGGAGAGATACTAGTGGAATGGGGGAGGGAGTCTTGTAGGGAAGTAGGGAGCACAAAGTGGATATCTGATGATGGAATCTGCTCAAATAATCCATTGTTCATATATGAAATCATCTATAGGGAGGGACCTGGAGGGAAATACAGAATGTATTACTACGTCATCCTAATAAGCTGGGCCTTGAGCATGGCTCGGACTGCTGAAATCTTACAAGGCAACTGATTTCAGAAGAAGGTACATGTGGCATTTTCCACTTTGCATTATTATATGCTGGAAATTTGGGGTGCTTTGGGTTTTGCTTTCACATTAATTATAAAGAAACAAATCTCCTAGAGACACAGTATGGCTAAACGGTTTGTGATTCATCAATGGTAGCTGAAAACAACAATTCCTCAGCTTGTCTCAGAGATATTCATTAACCCTCAACAAACATCAGAATTGAACTTTACAAGTTTAGATACAAATCAAAGGAACTTAGGTTGACCATTTTTTATCTATGAGTAAAGAAAGCTTTAAGACAGATAGTTTCTATCTCTCTAAAATACCTCCCCCTTGGTTCACCAATTATTAACTACTTTCTAGCTGTCTGACAAGGAGTTGAGCAAATAGTGAAGATTTAATCTAATGAATAGAGTTTCCTCTCTGTTGTTAACCATTAACACAGCTTCTGTACTAAAAGAATTTTTATATATGTACTGTATTCTGTAACCTTTGCTGTTTTCTTTTTTTTATTTTTTTATTATTATTTTTTTTTTGCGGTACTGGGGATTGAACTCAGGGGCATTCTACCTCCGAGCTACATCCCCAGCCCTATTTTTTATTCTTTATTTTGAAACCGAGTCTCACTAAGTTGAAGAGTGCCTCACTAGGTAGCTGAGGCTGGCCGCGAACCCAGATCCTCTGGTCTCAGCCTCCCGAATGCCCTTTGCTGTTTTCTTAATCCCAGCAATACTATGGGAAATAGCTTTTCTAGTTAAAGATGTACCCACTCAACTTTGGAAAAAACAAGTCTGTAAAATTCCTGTTCTATATACCTTGAGGTAAAAGAGTATAAAAACCAGTGATGACATGAATTAAACAGAAATGTTCCAACACTGCATTGGATGTGAGCATATTCTCCTGACCTCGTGCCTAATCCCCACCTATGAACGGGCTCACGACAAGTGGTTCCCAAAGTTTGGGCTTGACTAGGTAAGTTCCCCCTACCCATTTTTATCCTTTTTTTAAATTTTATCGGAATTGAGACAGGTAGATCGCCCAAGGGCACTGCAGACCCCCTGCTAGGAATAGAGCAGGAAAAGAGAGGCAATAACGTTAAGAATTAAGAATTAAGAAAGTTGGGACATTCTAAAAGCAAGCAACTGAAGATAGAGCATTCTGAAAGTAAAATAAGACTACTAAAGATGGACCTTGCTAAAAGCTAAGAAAGAAAAATTTTAATAAAAATAACCCACCAAATGATAAAAAAGAGGTATTCATATCTCTTGCAAACAGTTAAAACATTTTTTTCTATTTTTATATCGATAACTTCTTGGTTTCCTCAGGAGGGAACCTTAAGCCTTGAAACTTGGATAAAATTAGGAAATGAGATACAAACTTATTATTCTTTACAGGGAGCTAAAAAAGTCCTTAGAAATGCTTTATGAAACATTTTTAAAGATGTTTTAGATCTTACCCATAAAGGAGGATGTTTAGCCTCCAAACTGCAGGAAGCAAAAGAAACCACTTCAATAAAGACTGAGGCTTCCTCATATTATTCTACTCATAGTAATCAGTCCAATTCGGACTCTGACTCCAAAAATAAATCATTTTCTCCAGATGAGTGGCAAACTTTAGAGAAAGCCACAGCTAAATATTGGGAGTAGTGTAATTGGTCAGATGACATAAACCATGCCACTATAAAACTTGGATAAGTGATTTTAATTTGTTTCTCATTTTGTTATAAGATGTGTTCAAAATTATTTCACAATGTAAATTCAAAAACAAAATTATGATTAAAATAAATCAGTATGTAAAATATGTAAAAAGGTACATGGGTATGAAAAGTTTTGGTAAAAAAAATAAAGAAAATTTATTATGGAAATAAGAAAGCATTTTGTATGAAGTAAGGTTTATCCTAAGGTTGTCCCAAATGGGAAAGAAAGGTTTAGGATAAGTATCAAAGAGTTAAGACAAAGTAGCAGACAGTTTGTGGATGTGTGTAAAAAGATAAAGCTTATAAAAGGAATATTATATATGTGATAGAGACGGTTTTATTTAAAACAAGTAGGTAGAAAATTGGCAATAGGTTCTATTAAAGCCTACCTCTTTTGAGACCTTAGTAGCTGTTGTACTTCTGCTTTCAAAAGATATTGTTACCATATTTACAGCAATTAAAACTTCATCTATTTCTAATTAATTGGATATAGCTGTACTTTTAAAAAGGCTAATAGAACTAATCAATGTTTTATCAAACATATTAAAGGACATAGTAATCTTCCTGGTCCTATTGCTACAGGTAATGCATTAGCTAATAAAGTTACAAAAATTGTAGGTACTATGTTAAAAGCTATAGAAAGCCATAAAATACATCATAAAAATTCAAAAACGCTACAAATGCTTTATTCTTCAACTAAAAAATGTTTGCTACTGCCCGTATTTGAGAAGAATATAAGGATGTCATGCAACATTTGTTTGCTAAATTAAACATTCCACTGGAATTCCTTATAATCCCCAAGGGAAAGCTATAGTTAATAAAAGTCCATCAAGGCAGCTGGGCATGGTGGCACACGCTTGTAATCCCAGCGTTTGGGAGGCTGAGACCGGAGGATCCGGGTTCGCAGCCAGCCTCAGCTACCTAGTGAGGCACTTCAAAACTTGGTGAGAACTGGTTTCAAAATAAAGAATAAAAAATAGGGCTGGGGTATAGCTCAGAGGTAGAATGCCCCTGAGTTCAATCCCCAGTACCACAAGAAAAAAAAAAAAAACTAATTTGGAGCTAAAATATGCATCTTAATCATCTAAATAAAAATACAAAAGGCATTACAGCAATGCAAAGACACTCTGATATACAAATAAGGCCTTCTTAAACTATGGTAAAATGGAAAGATTATTAAATGCTGGGCGAGGATATGCTTGTATTTCTCCACAGGATGCAAATGCTCCCTTGTAAATCCCTGACAGACTCATGAGGCATGTCTCGCAGCTGACACAATCGACTTCCCCTGCAGCAGGATCGCCAGTTCTCCTGGACCCAGGATGAGATGCTCAGTGCTCAGATGTCTAATCTCAGTTTTTATCATTACTGTTTGCCTTTCCTGCCCTTGTTTGTGCTGCCTGTAAATTTATTACTTCTTTAGCTGTTTTTAACTACTGCCTTAGTTAATTCATTGTCGCATAATGTCACTTTGGCTTTAGCAGCACAAGAAATCATAGATAGAAAATTAAAAGCTTGTGTCTCAGTCTTAGAAGAGGCAGTGCTGTATTTAGGAAACGAGGTAGCTAACATTAACACTAGATTATCTGCTAGATGTCATGCAAAATATAAATACATCTGTGTTTCTCCCTTGCTTTATAATAATTCTCAGCACTCCTGGCCACAGATACAAAACCTCTTATTAGGAATCTGGAACAACACTGACATTGCCCCTGATCTACAGGCATTGCAAAATCAAATAAAGTATATTAGCCAAGACTATATAGATATTAGTTCTACAGCCGAAATGGCCTCTGATTTTTTTACCCAACTTTCTAAACAATTGGATGTATGTTCATACATGAGTTATGGAGTATCTATGGCTCTTGCTTTTTTATTTATTTATTTATTTTTTGCGGTACTGGGGATTGAACTCAGCGGCATTCTACCTTCGAGCTATACCCCCAGCCCTATTTTTTATTCTTTATTTTGAAACCAGGTCTCACTAAGTTGCAGAGGGCCTCACTAGGTAGCTGAGGCTGGCCTCTAACCCAGATCCTCCGGTCTCAGCCTCCCAAATGCTGGGATTACAAGAGTGTGCCACCACGCCCGGCTCGCTCTTGCATTTTTACTTATAATTATAATCTGTCCCTGTTTTCCAGTTATCATCAGACTGACCTCACGATCCATCAAGTCACTTGCCATAGAAGTGAAAGCCATTAAATTAAAAGGGAGGAGATGCGATGTCATCCTAATAAGCTGGGCCTTGAGCATGGCTCGGCCTGCTGAAATCTTGCAAGGCAATTGATTTCAGAAGAAGGAACATGTGGCATTTCCCACTTTGAATTATTATATTCTGAAAATTTGGGGTGCTTTGGGTTTTGTTTTCACATTAATTATAAAGAAAAAATTTCCTAGAGACACAGGATGGCTAAACGGATTGTGATTCATCAATGGTAGCTGAAAAGAACAATGCCTCAGCCCATGTCAGAGATATTCATTAACCGTCAACAAACATCAGAATTTAACCTTACAAGCTTAGATACTGTTGGGGTCTTAGCCCGGCAGGCCCGGAGAGAACTCGCCTCAAGATGGCACCTGGCAGAGTGCCAGGAGCAGCTGCACATGGTAACATCCTAGGGCTGTGCAACGTCAGAGCGCATGTGCCAGCACGTCAGAGCGTGGACAGTGCGTGCCCAATAAGAGGTAGTGTTACTGAAGTTGCCTGAGTGATCTACTCCCTGATAGGCTCACTGTTTTCCCCCTTTACACTTCCTCCCATACCTGACGAAGAGAAGATAAGGAGTCTCTTCCGTGAGGAGAAGGAGTAAGAGAATAGAGAGGGAGTAAGAGAAGAGAGAGAGAGAAGAATAAAGAAGCTTGCACCATTCCTGTGTGTTTGTCGTCTCTTCCGGCCCTCGCGGGCAAGGGTCCAGCGCGGGGGACGATAAGATACAAATCAAGAGTGAGTAAAGAAAGCTTTAAGACAGATAGTTTCTCTCTCTGAAACACCTCCCCCATGATTCACCACTTATTAACTACTTTCTAGCTGTCTGACAAGGAGTTGAGCAAATAGTGAAGATTTAATCTAATGAATAGAGTTTCCTCTCCGTTGTTAACCTTTAACACTGCTTCTGTACTAAAAGAATTTTTATATACGTATTGTATTCTGTAACCTTTGCTGTTTTCTTAATCCCAGCAATACTATGGGAAATAGCTTTTCTAGTTAAAGATGTACCCACTCAACTTTAGAAAAAAACAAGTCTGTAAAATTCCTGTTCTGTACACCTTGAGGTAAAAGAGTATAAAAACCAGTGATGACATGAATTAAACAGATACGTTCTAATACTGCACTGGGTGTGAGCATATTCTCCTGACATCATACTCGATCCTCACCTAATGAGGGACCCCCGACCCTGCTGCCTCGAGGGCTGGCGCCGATAATGTATGAAGTGTACTTGTGTGCTTCTGTTACTCTGAACCTAACTATGATGTAGCAACTTTGGTAGATCATCAGCAACTAGAGAGAATATAAGCTACTTATCTAGATCTTATTTCAAAGTAAAAATAAAAGTGTAAAAAATAAATTGTAAAAATTAATTAAAAGATATATTGTATTTCTTTAGGGTAGATACCCAGGAGTAGTATATGTGAGTCATATGGTAGGTTCATTCTTGTTTATCTGAGGATACTCCATACTCACAGTTTCCCAAAGTGATTGAATGAATTTGCAACAGTGTATCAGAGTTCCTTCTTCTCTACACCATCACCTGCACTTATTATTGTGTTTGTATTTATTTATTTGTATTTTAATTAATTAATTAATTAATTTTCAGGGATACTGGGAATTGAAACCAGGGGCATTCTACCTCTGAGCGACAGCCCTAATTTTTATTCTTTATTTTGAAACAGGGTCTCCCTAAGTTGCAAAGGGCCTCACTAAGTAGTTGAGGATGGCTGGGAACCTGGATCCTCCTGTCTCAGCCTCCCAAGTACTGGGATTACAAGCCTGCACCACCATGCCTGACCTATTATTGTGTTTTTAATAATTGCCATTCTAATTGGGGTTAGGAGGAATATTTATCAAGATTTATGATTATAATGCACCAGTAAAAAAGAAAACAGAAATAAAAAAATTAATTATAAACTTTTGTGAAGACCATCTCTTTATTATTTACTTGGTTTGACACACCTGGCAAACATGAAGGGAGCTGGAGCAAGACAACTTTCATAGAGAAACAGTGATTGATGGAACCAACTGGGGCCCTGTCATCAAGCCCTGTGCACTCTCCTTTTCCATGACTTAACTTTCCTACGCTGGTGAGTCTTACCTAGGGTGAGTCTTCCCTCTTTGGGGTGGGGGCTTCTTTATTTGGGATGTTCATAAGGATTCTATCATTAAGTAAGAAGGTGGAGTTTCTATATATTATCTTTTGGTTACTAAGTAAGTTTATTTGGGCTTGTAAACGGAATAAAGATTATTCTTAACTTTCTTTGCATCTTTGCAAAGAATAACTAAAATACTTCAATTTATATGAACTTTTTACTGGCAAGCTATGACTATAGATAACATTGATTTCTAGTAGATTTTATCTCATAATTATCATGCTTATATTACTGAGAAAAACTGAGGTATTCTATGCACATGGTCAAAACTATAAGTTATTTCCTTATTAAAGAAAACACTAATGTCAAATTACTGTCCTTGATACACAGGAGTAATGGAAAATATATTGTGCTTTTACTGGCATAATGGTTTGTAGGTGAAAGTTATAGTTCTACTTTTCTAAACATGTAACAGATTAAATATTCCCCATCTGCATATCAAATTTAGAAAATGCTAATATTTCTGAAGGCATTGTTATTGTTATTTTACTAAAAAAATTATCAAACAGAGTAATATAAACCAAATAGTTCCTAAAAAAGACAGTTGAATCAAAATCTTAGGGCAACCTGGAACACCTTAAGGTTACCTGTTCTGTGGCTAAATTTTGAAATTATTCATTGCATTCTTTTTTTTAATATTTTAAAACAATTTATTGTTTTTCAACATCATAACCTAATAAAGGGAGTTTCAGATATGTCTCAGTGATAGTGTTTGCCTAGTATATATGAGGAATTGGCTCATTACTTAGTATCACAAAAACAGCATTACCCCCCCCCCCAAAAAAAATACTCTACCTGAATATCTAGCCAAAAACCTTAGAAACTTTATTTATAAGACACAGGTCTTTGTTTCCTAAACAACTTCCAATCAATTTTACAGGGATAAAAGTAATATTTTAAGAAAATATTGGTGCTTTAAACCTAGAGAATTAGATTAGGATTTTATATCAATGCATACATTTATAGAAAACAATAAATACTGCTTTACAAATTATACTGTGCTTGATTGGAGATAAATTTCTTTTCATGGGACTCCTCTCTCTCAGTCCTTCTGTAACCTGCTTGTACCCTCTATAAGTTACATAAAATTTCAGATTTTCCCTTTGTTTCCATTCTCAAATAAGTCAGTCATTCTAATTTTGGACAATAACAATGTTTCTTATAAATCCTCTCTCATCCAAAGGAACAAAAAACCTTTACTCTTCTTAATCACTTTCACAAAATCATTCCCAGCCTGTAACCCTTTTTAAGCCTGTCCCCTCATTCTTGATTCCTTTCTCCATTGTTCCTTCCCTAAAAATACATTTTAAAACAATCCTTTAAAATTCTTCAAATTTGTAAGTGTATATTTTTAAATGAAATTGTACTTCTGAAATGATGCATATAGATAGGCAAACACTCTACCACTGAGACATATCTGAAACTCCCTTTATTAGGTTATGATGTTGAAAAACAATAAATTGTTTTAAAATATTTTAAATAATCACTTTATAATTTTGCTTACATATTATTATGAAGTAATATGTGATATATTACTGATATAAATGTTCTAAATATTGTATACATTTTATTAATGTCTAATTTTCTTGATATAATGCTGTCATTCACAATCCTTTTCACAAAATGTTGAAAACAATAAAAATAACTAAAATTCTTAATTAAATTTTTAACCACGACAATTCTAAATCTTTTGCCACCCACAGTTTCGATTCTTCTGTACATCGTTTTTTATTATAGACTTTTAAAACTCAAAATAAAAATCCATCCTAAAAGTTTTCATTTCTAAATAAGTAAACATTCATCTCTACATCCAAGGGAAGCAAAGATGCTTTTAAGCCAGTCAAGGTGGCTCACACTTGTAATCCCAGTACTTGGGAGGCAGAGCCAGGAAGATCTCAGGTTTGTGGCCAGCCTGAGAAAACTTGTGAGGTTCTCTGCAACTTAGTGAGAAACTGTTTCAAAAAATTAAATTAAAATTAAATAGGGTTGAGATGTAGCTCAGAGTTAGAATGCTTCTGGATTCAACCAACAGTAACAATGGGGGAGGGAGAGCTTAGAGAATCCTTATGTTCTTATTAAATGGAAAAGTCCTCGGGGCCAAAAGGGAGAGAAAGCTAAACTGGGCCACATCCAAACATAAGCCAGGCATTATTTTTAGTGACATCACAAGGAGTCATTGTGATAGAGCAACAAGCAACTACTAGATAAGCCTCTCGCTGAGTCTAACTTTTTGAACAAAAGCACAGGGATATTGTGGTTGGTAACCTGTTTGACACATTTTGATAGCTTTGTGTCAGATTTGTCTGTTGGGGATTTGATTTTTTTCCATGAGCACATCTGTGTGTTTGATTTATTATTTTGTTTTACTTTTTTTTGAGCTAGCATCATTAGTTTCTGCAGGGGCTTTGGGATACAGTGCTAGGATTGGGAATAGTGAAGCCACAACTCATGGCCAGCTTTCCCTGTGAGGATGCCATTATGGGATCCTGAAGGATATGGTCCTGGGCAGCTTGACCTGGGTCAAACTCACCCACCATATGCTCACTGAGAGAGGATTCCATGAAAGTCCTCTCTAAGAAAAGGCATAAGTTCCTCATCATTTCATCTGCATATAATGAGGACTGTGGAGAACATGAATGTGGTCCAAGAGTTTTAAACTATAGACACCACTGACTATATCTCTTTGGTGATGGATCAGGTGAGTGAGGGGCAGCTTCACTCTGGCCTGTGGGAAGAAGGCTTGGAGGCTGATCAAGAAGATCTTGACAGCAGAGAAGAGCATCATGCACAGTTACCTGATGGTGGGAACATCCGGCTAGATGAGATTCATGACTAGGCTGAAGCTGAAGACATTCTCTGGCACTTTCCAGTTCTGTGCCCTGGAGCTATGCCAGGAAAAAGGATTTTGCACCATGGTAGTTGTCTGAGGCAAGGCTATTTCCTGTATTTTACGCTCATAGATGACCTCCTCTTAAACAGCACCACCTTTGAGCATTTGATGGAGCAGAACATGCAGGCAAGGTGCAATGTATCCTCTCACCTTTCCACTGGTATGCAAAGCATATTTCAGTTATTGACTTTCTACCCCACAGAGAGTCCCACATCTGACTAAATAATGAGCGACCATGAAGAATATCCATAAAACCTAGAGAGTTGCTCCTGAAACACTCGAATTCCACAGTAATAAAACTCATGCATGATCTGGGTTATTATCACCACGTTACGTGGTTGTGTTAAACAATATTTGATGAAATTAGGAACACATACCTGAGTGTTAACAACCAGGGTGAGCAGCTGGACTGGGTGCACTAGCAGGAGAGGCTGGAGCATCATGGTTTCAGGGTACCTCCATCCCAGCAGATCCTTCTGCCTTCACCCTCTCCCCAAAGAGCAGAGCCAGTGAGTCTGTCCCTTACCACCTCCTCCTTCATGCTCTCAGCATCTGCTGGCTTGGGAAGACACACAGTATGGGCAGAAGGACTACAGAAGAGACAGAAAAGGAAGGATGTATGAAAGATACATGAATGTTAGAATGAGACTGGAGTTGCTTGTGTCAAACCTATCAAAAAGAGGAAACAAAAACAAGAGATTATTCAAGAAATATTCTCTTGCATTATTGTCTGATAGGAACTATCAAAAAAGATTCTGTCAAAATTACAAACTTGCAATGGTGGCCTAAATACCCTTATAAAAATACTTCTTGAAGGATTTATGCATACCAAGTGTCTGCTCAACTTAGTAATGATGACACTCTCCTTATTAATCTCTATGACTGTTATTTTTAACATATCTTATAATATCCTCCACAGTTTTTATTTAAATACTTCCTTATATATGAATTCTCTACTACACCCATGTTCTTTATACAACATGCATTACCATTAAAGTATGACTGTTACAGTATATCTATAACAGCGCTATTTCAGAAAAATATTATTCTTTGAATAATCTCCTTTTTAAACTTCGATTGAAAGTTTAGAAGCTTGTGACAGTTTCCAGTTTTTGTTGTTTTTTTTTCATCCTCGCAGATCCTGAATGGGTTAGATCCAGATATTCTACTCCTGCAACTTCCTCCTGGATTCCCCCAACAATGGAAAGCTAGATGAAATATTGGACTTACAACTGGAAAACATTAAGTGAGATTAGTCAGTCACAAAGAGTTAAAAAGCATATGTTCTCCTTAATATCTGGATGCTAGGGAGAAGTTGGAGCATAAGAGGGAATCCAGAGGAAAAAGGAGAATCCCTCAATGAGCAAAGAAGTTGACTTAATGGAAGGTGATGGATGGGGTGGGGGGCACCGTAATGCACATGATGTACTTTCACAAGCATATCAAAGTCAATCACTAAACTGAACTTGAGAAGGAGGGAAGGCAAGGGCGTGGGGTGGGAATTGTGGAAGGGGTTAAATGAGAAATGTGTGCATATATATCTTTATTAGCTTGTACCTAACAACGATGTATGATTACAATGCACCAATTAATAATAAAAACAAATTTGGAAGAATTGGTATCGTGAGGTTTTTTTCCCTCATCTCACAAAAAAGAGCAATGCTTCCTGAGACCAGCCTTCTAGGCATCATTATTCAATTCATGCAATCACTACTTTTTCTATTTCTTCTTTGCCACTTGTCTTTACAATTCTATGGATGAATGTTGTACAAATCACTTGTAATTGCTTGTTACAGGGGGAGATACACTATGATTTTTATCAAATCTTTTCCTTTTCATTGTTGTTGCTCTGGTCACCTCTATTTTTTAATATTCTGAAAGTTATAGTAGGCTTTAGTGTTTTCTGAAAAATATGCATAATAAAGAACCAAATCTAATTTATGATTCTGTGGGCATATAGTATTCAATTTAAGAAGTCCTGATCTGAAGCTTAAGAGCCATTTATGCATTGAACTCCAACTTCTCTTCAGGATAAAGTGTAGTTTCAGGATAAGGTGTGGAGCTTCTGCCCCATATTGTGGTGTGAATTTGTGTTGCTTATAGTCACGTTTTTCTGAGTAATCTACTATAAGACTATCTTCTGTGAATATTGCTGTGAAAGTTTAGGTTTACAGAACATGTGGTTTCTTAGGTTGTGTGAAGGGACATCATAATATTGGGGACTTTATGCTGAGCATTGTGTCTTTTGTGCCTGAGATTGTTGAATCATATCCATAGAATTAGGCACCATCCCTGGTCCTTCCTAATCCTGCTGTGTAAGGTTTGGTATTCTTCATTGTCATTCTAAGGTGGGTCTCCTCTGTCCACACCCAAGTATGCTTCTAATATGACCTACCACTCTTGTCTTTTTTTTATTTCAGAGAAAATATTTAGTCAGAAAATATTTACCATACTTATTGAAACCTTATCTTTTCACATTATTGGCTACCTTAGGTCCTCTATTTAAAGGAATGTGACCTTAATAAAGTTCACATTCTATTGTGTCAAATTCAAGTTGTCATGCATGTTTGTTGGAAGAGGGAAAAAGTTTCCTGAAGTGCATGTGCCTTAAACAATAGCACATAAATATCATGTTACAGACTTAAGAATTGCAAAACATTATCCAGGGCATTTTTGTCTATGACTGTACATCTATGGCCATAGAAGCCCATTTTATCTGATGTTAAGGTTGTAGTGTGGAAAATGAATCCCATGATCATGGACCTTATGGTCTTGATCCTGTGGATGTTGGTGGAGTTTGTGTGCAGTTTTATGACTCTGCAAGCTTTGCAGACATGAGTCCTGGACACAAACCTGGTGCTATCCAGAAGAGAGCTGTGGCTGTGTACAAGGAGGTGTGTGTGTGTGTGTGTGTGTGTGTGTGTGTGTGTGTGTGTGTGCTGTTCTCCTTGGGTGGGATATTTTGTTCATCAAGTATATGTGCAGGATCATCAGAGCTTCGTGTGCATACCTGTTAGATCACTTCATGGAGACTTGGGGATATGCTGTATCATCTTTATTTTTCTGCTTTTCTATGTGGAATTTCTCCATCTTTGCACTGTACAAACTTCATCAACCACTTGATTTCACCTGCTGGAAATTTGATATATCAAGTGCTGTGTATATGCATGTCACTATCACAAAAACTATATTGTGAATACTATTAGAATACTGTAGAATAAATTACTATTATAGTACTATCAGAATACTGTAGAATAGAATACTATTAGAATACTATTAGAAAACTGTAGAATAGAATACTATATCATAGAATACTATTAGAATACTATAGTGATACGTGCATATGCATGTTGATAGCACCACAATTCACAGTAGGCACTTACGAAACCAACTCAGATGGCCATGAGGAAATAAGGGCATAAAGAAAATGTGTATATACACATAATGTGGTTTCACTCTGTAGGGAACAAGTCTCTCATAGCAGGAAAATGAATGGAAATAAAGGACATAATCCTAGGAGAAATCAGCCAATTTCATAATCTTGGGGGTCATATGCTTTCTCTCATATGTGAAGTGACCTTTTATAAAAAGTTTTTAGTATGATCTTGAAGAAACATTCCATGACAATATGTTTAAGTAGGATTACCCGAGTATGTGATAGAATGATATCTTTCTTTTAAGAAGTGATTTTGGATAGAAACAACTATGGAGTGAATAATGGAAAGGAAAATGGGGATGAGGAAGAGGAGGAGAGGCCTAGAGATAGACGGTGTCTTCCTAGAGCAGGTGAGTCTCTACTTGGAGTGCTGTATACCAGAGAAGGAACTTTAGTGTTCTCCCAGTACATGTGCATTTACCTCCTGAGCCCAAAGTCTCTGGTTTATGTCTATTTTAGGATGTCTTCCCATTTTGGTATAAAAATTTAGAAATATATTTGAAAACATATTGTAGAATTATAATGAATCTCAATGGTTTTTATACCAATTCATATAACAGACAGCATTTGTAATGCTAAGATGTTGCAACACAGTGGTATATTAAGGAAAACTAGAAAGTTGACACTAGTACACAACTGTTAACTGAATTACATACTTCCTTTGTATATTACCTGGAATTCCTCTAATGTCATCATCTGTTTTACTATTTCATCTAGGAAACCTCATTATAGTTCATGAGAACTCCATTTTTTACCTATTGCTCCATAACAAATGATCACATAGTTTAGTGGTTCAGAATCACACACATATCACTCACAGTTCTCTGCATCATTAAGTCAGGTGTAGATGATGTCACAGGGTGAGGTTTCCTGATGGCTCAAGGTCGAAGGATTCCTCTCCAATCCCCATGGTTGTTGAAGGAGTCAAAAGCTGCATGAGTTGAGATGACTTCATTGCTTAATCAACACATTCCTTTAAACAATTAAGAAATATTAATTACATGCTCTTTAAAGAATAGTAATAATATAAACAACCCTGGAGAAGAGAAAAAGTATTCCAAATACTCTATGAGGCCAGTTTATCCTGATACCATAAATAATGATAAATATGATGGTACTGGCACTTGAACAGACACACTGATTTATAGAAACGAATAGAATACACATTTGGGAGGCTGAGACCGGAGGATCCGGGTTCGCGGCCAGCCTCAGCTACCTAGTGAGGCACTCCGCAACTTAGTGAGACTCGGTTTCAAAATAAAGAATAAAAAAAATAGGGCTGGGGGTATAGCTCGGAGGTAGAATGCCCCTGAGTTCAACCCCTAGTACCGCAAAAAAAGAGAAACGAATAGAATACAGAAAACCAAACTCCTAAAACTATAACCACTTGATTTTTGACAAAGGGTCCAAAATGATTCTGTAAAAAATATAGCCATTTCAACAAATGGAAAACAGTTAATCATTTGTACAAGAATACATGTAAATCTCAATTTTTCAAGCAACACACGAGTCAACTTAAGATTGATAAAAGATCTGGCAATTAGATCAGGGACTTGAAACTACTGGATGAGAGGATAGGACAAACTCTTCAACAATAGGCACTGCTAGAGACTTCCACAATAAGACCTGGAAGCTCAGGAAATGAGAACAAAAATCAACAAATGTGGTGGTATCAGAATAAAAGCTCTGTGCAGCAAAGTAAAGTACCAAGAACTAAAAGGAAAAGCCTACAGAATGGGCGAAATCCTTTGCTAGCTACTCCTATAATATGACATTAATATGTAGAATGCATAGATGCTTAAATACCTAATTATTTATAAAAAAACAATTCAAAGTGAGCAATTGAACTTAAAAGATACTTCTCCAAAGAAGATATACAAATGGTCAATAAATATATGGAAAATGTTCCACATCATTAGAAATCAGGGAAATGCAAATCAGAATGACAGTGAGATCCCATCTAACTCCAGTTAGAATGGCAATCATCAAAAATACAAGCAATAATAAATGCTCCCGAGGATGTGCAAATAAGAAATGTTATGCTCTGTTGTTGGAATTGCAAAACAGTACAGATGATATGGAGATAAGAATGGAGGTTTCTTAAAAGACTGGGAATGAAGTCACCATACAATCCAGTCATACCACTTTTAGGAATCTTCCCAAAGAAATTAAAGTCAGAGTACTATAGAGGTACATGCTGGGAAATTCACAGTAGACAAAATATGTAGCCAACCTTTCAAAAAATTTGGAAATAGTCCCTGATCTAATTTTGAGATCTTTCATATGTTAATAAGACTTACACAATTATGGTATATTCCTACAGTAGATTTTTTCTCTGCCATAAAAATCACAATCATTTCATTTGCAGGAAAATGGATGGAACTCAAGATTATTATACTATATAATATTAGCCAGTCCCTGTAAATGAAGGGCCATATATTTCCACTAATAATTAGAAGCAAGAGAGACACTGGGGAATAAGGAGGACTTCAGATAAATGAGGAGAGACACTAGTGGAATGGGGGAGGGAGTCTTGAAGGGAAATAGGGAGCACAAATTGGACATCTGATGATGGAGTCTACTCAAAAAATCCTTTGTTCATATATGACATCATCTATAGGGAGGGTCTAGAGAGAAATACAAAATGCATGAAGTGTACTTGTGTGCTTCTGTCACGCTGAACCTAACTATGATATAGCAACTTTGGGAGATCATCAGCAACTTATTTCAAAGTAAAACCAAAAGTGTAAAAAATAAATTGTAAAAAATGTATTAAAGTATAAATTGTATTTCTTTAGGTTAGATACCCAGGAGTGGTATATGTGAGTCATATGTTTGGTCCATTATCTTTTGTCTGAGGATACTCTACACTGTTTTCCAAAGTGATTTACACAATTTGTAATCCCTCAAACAGTGTATCAGAGAGATGAGTCCTGTGAAATGAAATTTATCTCCAATCAGGTACAGTATAATTCAGTATAATTACTAAAATAGTATTTTTCTATATATGAATGCACTGACATAAAATCATAATCTAATTCTGTATTTTTAAGTACCAATTTTTTAAAATTTTGTTTTAATCTTAGTAAAATTTATAGGAAGAAAAATAGGAAACAAAGATTTTGTATCCTATCAATACGGTTTCCAATGTTTCCTGCTGTTTCTTTAGGTAGTTTTTATTTTGGGTGGGGGTAGTGTTATTACTGTTTTTGTGGTACAGGGTAGTGAATTAATTCCTCACATATACTATACACACCCTCTACCACTGAGACATACCTGCAGCTCCTTTATTAGTTTTTTTTATTATGTATGAAAACAAAGTCTCAAAAGAGTTATGATGCTTAAAAACTATAAGTGTTTTAAAATATTCTAAATGGTCACTTTTCAACTGTGGTTAAATGACTATTATTCTAAAGTAACATGCGATACTTTACTAATATACATGTTTTAAGTATTGTTTAAAATTTACTAAAGTCTAATTTTCCTGATATAATGTTGTCAGTCATTATCCTTTTCACAAAATGTTGACTACAGTGAAAATAACTAAAATTATTAATTAAAATTATATCCATGACTATTCTAACGCTTTTGCCACCTGCAGTTTTGATTCTTTTGTACTTCATTTTTATTGTAGAATTTTTAAACTCAAAATAAAAATCCATCTTAAAAAGTTTCATTTCTAAACAAGTGAACATTCATCTCCACATCCAAGGGAAGCAAAGATGCTTTTAAGCCAGGCAAGGTGGCTCACACTCGTAATCCCAGTACTTGCCAGGCTGAGCCAGGAGGATCTCAGGCTCATGGCCAGCCTCAGAAAACTTGTGACCCCCTCAACAACTTAGTGAGATGCTGTTTCAAAAAATAAAATTAAAATTGAATAGGTCTGAAGTGTAGTTCAGAAGTAGAATGCCTCTGAATTCAACCCCCAATACCAAAGAGGGGAGGGAGAGCTTCTAGAATCCTATTTTATTAAATGGAAAAGTCCTCAGGGACAAAAGGGAGAGATAGCCATATTGGGCCACACTCAGACATTCTTTTTGTGACATCACAAGGAGTCATTGTGATAGAGCCACAAGAAACAACTATATAAGGCCCTCAGAAAGGTACTGGGATATTGTGGTGGGTAACCTGTTGGGCTCACTTTGCACTGCTTAATTAGCTTTGTATTTGATTTGTTTGTTGGGCATTTGATTTGTGTGTGTGTGTTTGTGTGTGTGTGTATGTGTGTTTGATTTATTATTTTGTTTTACTTTTTTTTTAGCTGGCATCATTAGTTTCTGTAGGGTCTTTTGAGATTCAATTCTAGGAGGGACAATAGTGAGGCCACAACTCATGGCCAGTTTCTCTGTGAGGATCCTGAAGGTCATGGGTCTGGAAAGATTTGGCTGGGTCAAACTCAACCACCACATCCTCACTGAGAGAGGAGCTCCCATGAAAGTCCTGCCTAAAATAAGGCATAAGCTCCTCATCATTTCATCTGGATATAATGAGGGCTGTGGGGAACATGAATGTCGTCCAAGAGTTTTAAACTATAGACACCACTGACATATCTACTTAGTGAAGGAGCAGGTGAGCGAGGGGCCTGTGGGAAGAAGGCTTGGAGACTGATCAAGAAGATACTGACAGCAGAGAAGGGCATCATGCTCAGTTACCTGATGCTGGGAACATCCTGCTAGATGAGATTCATGACTAGGCTGAAGCTGAAGACATTCTCTGGCACTCTCCAGTTGTATGCGCTGGAGCTACGCCAGGAAAATAATATGTTGCACCATGGGAGATGTGTGAGGCAAGGGTATTTCCTGTATTTTATGCTCACAGATGGCCTCCCCTTAAACAGCACCACCTTTGAGCATCTGAAGGAGCAGGGCATGCAGGCAAGGTACAGACTACCCTCTCACCTTTCCACTGACATGCAAAGCGTATTTCAGTTATTGACTTTATACCCCACAGAGAGTCCCACATCTGACTGAATAATGGGGCATCCATGGCTGAGCCACCATGAAGAGTATCCATAAAACCTAGAGAGTTGCTCCTCAAACACTCGAATTCCACAGTAATGAAACTCATGAATGATCTGGGTTATTATCACCACTGTACGTGTTTGTGTTAAACAATATTTGATGAAGCTACGGACACATACCTGAGTGTTAACTGCCAGGGTGAGCAGCGGGACTGGGTGCACTAGCAGGAGAGGCTGGAGCATCATGGCGTCAGGGTACCTCCATCCCAGCAGATCCTTCACCCTCTCCCCAAAGAGCAGAGCCAGTGAGTCTGTTCCCTAACACCTCCTCCTTCATGCCCTCAGCATCTGCTGGCTTGGGAAGACACACAGTGTGGACAGAAGGGCTGCAAAAGAGACAGCAAAGGAAGGATGTATGAAAGACACATGAACATTAGAATGAGACTGGAGTGCTTGTGTCAAACCTATCAAAAAGAGGAAACAAAAACAAGAGATTATTAAAGAAATAATCTCATGTTTTATTGCATGATAGTAACTATCAAAAAAGATTCTGTCAAAATTACAAACTTGGAATGGTGGCCTAAATACCCTTTTAAAAATACTTCTTGAAGGACTTCTGCATATCAAGTGTCTGCTCAGCTTAGTAATGATGACACTCTCTTTATTAATGTCTATGACTGTTATTTTTAACATATCTCATAATATCCTCCACAGTTTTTGCTTAAATACTTCCTTATATATGAATTCTCTACTACACCCATGTTCTTTATACAACATGCATTACTATTAAAGTATGCCTGTTACAGTATGCCTATAACAGTGTTATTTCATAAAAATATTATTGTTTGAACAATCTCCTTTTTAAACTTAGACTGAAAGCTTAGATGGTTATGACAGTTTCCAGGTTTTTTCATCCTCACAGATCCTGAATGGGTTAGATCCAGATATTCTACTCCTGCAACTTCCTCCTGGATTCCCCCCACAAAGGAAAGCTAGATGAATTATAGACTTGTCCTACTGAATACTACCACCTGTGTGCGTGACTCTCACAGTTTACTCTATGGTACATGTGTTTATTTCTTAGAAACCCCAATTACCAGTTCCCTATAGCCTTCTTTGGTAATGCCTGGGACCTAATGAAAGTTACAGCCCACTTGTCCATCATTCTATCTCTGTCTTTGCTTCCTGTCATATTCTCTCTGCGATTACTTCTGTGTTTGTATTGGGAGATTGAAATCAGGGTGTTCTCCTTCCAAGCTACACCCCGAACATTTGAAACAAGGTCTCACTAGGGTACTGAGAGTCTCTCTCAATTGCTTAGGCTGATATCAGAACCAGCAGTCTCTTGCTTCAACCACCGAAGTACTGGGATTGGAGGCATGCCTTGCCACTCTCAACTGTTTCTGAAATTTCTGACATACATTTAAAAAATTTAACATCTATTTTTTTCATTTACATCCTCCTGACTTACATTAGCAATACACTTGATCCTAAGATTTAACTGGCCCAGGCAATATCTTTGCTATGAGATAAAGAAGCATCCCATGAACAGCACGTTGTAAATATCCTGGAAAAATTCTCCTCATAGTATCAGACTATACCATTTTATAGCCACTCTACACACAGAGCAAAGTAGAAATAGCAAGTGTGTGATATATGTGGATAAATAATTTTATAAACTATGGCACAGAATTCTGTGGCAAAAGAAGTTAAAAATAGCAAAGGGTTTCTTCAAAGTTTGAAATGGAAATATCACGTTTATCATGTTATTTGCAGGGAAATGAATGCAACTGGAAAATATTATGTAAAGTGAGATTAGTCAGTCACAGGAGTTAAAAAGCATATGTTCTCCCTAATATCCGGGTGCCAGGGAGAAGATGGGGCATAAGAGGGACTCCAAGTGAAAAAGGAGAAACCCTAGATAAGCAAAGAAGTTGACTTAACTGAAGGTGATGGATGGGGTGGGGAGGGGCACCCTAATGTACAAGATGTAGTTTCACAAATATATCAAAGTCAATCACTAAACTGAACTTGAGAAGGAGTGAGGGCCAGGGAGTGGTGTGGGAATTGAAGAAGAGGTTAAATGAGAAATGTGTGCATATATTCCTTTACTAGCTTGTACCTAACAACAATGTATAATTACAATGCACGAATTAAAAATAAAAATAAAAAATTGGAGGAAATGGCATCTTGAAGTTTTTTGCTCACATCTCACAAAAAGAGCAATGCTTCCTGAGACCAGCCTTCTAGGGATCATTATTCAATCCATACAATCACTACTTTTTCTATTCCTTCTTTGCCACTTGTCTTTCTAATTCTATGTATGAATGTTATACAAATCACTTTGTAATTGCTTGTTACAGAGGGAGATACACTATGGTTTTTATCAAATGTTTTCCTCTTCACTCTTGTTGCTCTGATCACCTCTTTTCTGAATATTTTGGAAGTTGTAGTAGGCTTAATGTATTTTGTAAAATATGCAGAATAAAGAACCAAATCACAAATTTATGATTCTGTGGGCATCTAGTATACAATTTAAGTCCTGATCTGAAACATAAGAGACATGTATGCCTTGAACTCCAAGTTCTCTTCAGGATAAAGTGTAGATGCAGGGTGTATAGTTTCTGCCCCATGTTGTGGTGTGAATTTGTTCTGTTTCTGGTTACATTTTTCTGAGTATTCTAGTATACAGACTATCTTCTGTTAACATTGCTGGAAGGTTTAGGCTTACCAAACGTGGTTTCTTAGGTTGTGTGAAGGGATATCATAATATTGGGGATTTTATGCTTTTCTTTAGGTTTATGGAACATGTGGTTTCTTAGGCTGTATGAAGGGACATCATAATATTGGGGACTTTATGCTGAGCACTGTGTCTTTTGTGCCTGAGATTGTGGCCTCATGTCCCTAGAATTATGCATCATCCCTGGTCCTTCCTAATCCTGCACTCTCAGGCTTGGTATTCCTCATTGTCATGCCAAGATGGGTCCCTCTGTCCACATCCAAGTGTGTTTCTCATATGACCTGCCACTCTTGTCTTTTTTTATTTAGGACAGCACATATTTAGGACAGAAAATATTTACCATACTTATTAAAAACTTGTCTTATCACATTATTGGCTACCTTAGAACCTCTATTTAGAAGCATGTGAAATTAATAAAGTTCATGTTCTATTGTGTCAAATTCAAGTTGTGATACATGTTTGTTGGAAGAGGGAAAAAGTTTCTTGAAGTACATGTGCCTTAAATAATAGCAGGTAAATATCGTGTTACTGATTTAGAAATTGCAAAACATTATCCAGGGCATCTGTGTCTATAATTGCACATCTACAGGACATAGAAGCCCATTTTATCCGATGTTAAGGATGTAGTGTGGAAAATGAATCCCATGATCGTGGACCTTATGGTTCTTCATCCTGTGGATGTTGGTGGAGGTGGTGTGCAATTTTATGACTCTGCAAGCTTTGCAGGCATGAGTCCTGGACACAAACCTGGTGCTGTCCAGAAGAGGGCCGTGTGTGTGTGTGTCTGTGTGTGTGTGTCTGTGTGTGTGTGTGTGTGTACAGTCCTCCTGCTGTGGGATATTTTGTTTATCCAGTATATGTGCAGGATCATCAGAGCTTCATGTGCCCACCTTTTAGATCACTTCATGGAGGGTTGGGGATATGCTGTATCATCTTTATTGTTCTGTTTTTCTATGAGGAATTTCTCCATCTTTGCACTGCACAGCCTTTATCAACCACTTGAATTCACCTGCTAGAAATTTGATATATCAAGTGCTCTGTGGATGCACGTCACTATCACAACGAACTATATTGTGAATAAAATTAGAGTACGGTAGAATAGAATACTATTAGAATGCTGTAGAATAGAATACTATATTATATAATACTATTAGAATACTATAGTGATACATGCATATGCATGTTGGTAGCATCAGAATTCACAACAGACACTTATGAAACCAACCCAACTGGCCATGAGGAAATAAGGGTATAAAAAAATGTGTATATACACATAATGAGGTTTCACTCTGTAGGGAACATGTCTGTCATAGCAGGAAAATGAATGGAAATCGAGGACATAATCCTAGGAGAAATCAGCCAATTTCATAAGCTTAAGGGTCATATGCTTTCTCTCATATGTGAAGTCACCTTTCCAAAAAATTTTTAGTGTCATCTTGAAGAAACATTCCATGACAATATGTTTAAGTAGGATTCCCTGAGTATGTGAGAGAATGATATCCTTCTTTGAAGAAGTGGCTTTGAATACAAACAACTATGGAGTGAATAATGGGAAGGAAAATGGGGATGAGGAAAGAGGAGAAGTGTCAAGCTAGACCGTGTCTTCCTAGAGCAGTTGAGTCTGTGCTTGGGTTCTGTATACAAAAGAAGGTATTTTAATGTTCTCCTAATACATGTCCACTTACCTCCTGAGCCCAAAGTTTCTGGTTTATGTCTACTTTAGGATGTCTTCCAATTTTGCTATAAAACTTTAAATATGTATTTGAAAACATATATCAGATTTATAATTAATCTCAGTGATTTGTATACCAACTCATATAACAGACAGCATTTTGTAATGTTAAGATATTGCAAAATGGTGGTATGTTAATGAAAACTAGAAAGTTGGCACTAGTACACAACTATTAACTGAATTACATACTTCCTTTGTATTTTACCTGAATTGCCTCTAATTACATCATCTGTTTTACTGTTTCATCTAGAAAACTTCATTATAGTTCATGAGAACTCCATTTCTTACCTATTGCTCCATAACAAATGATCACATAGTTTAGTGGTTCAGAATCACACACATATCACTCAAAGTTCTCTGTATTAGTAAGCCAGGTGTAGATGATGGCACAGGCTGAGGTTTCCTGATGGCCCAAGGTCAAAGTAACCCTCTCCAGTCTCCTGTGGTTGTTGAAGGTGTCATCAAATGCTGCATGAGTTGAGATGACTTCATTGCTTAATCAACACATGCCTTTAAACAATTAATAATAATTAATACAGGCTCTTTAAAGAATTCCAAGAATATCAAAACAGCAGAGAAGAGAAAAGTCATTCCAAAGAATTCTAAGAGACCAGTGTACCCTTATACCATAAATAATGATAAATATGATGGTACTTGCACGTGTACAGACACACTGATTTATGGAAAAGAACAGAAGATAGAAAAACAAACTCCTAAACCTATAACCACTTGGTTTTTGATAAAGGGTCCAAATGATACTGTAAAAATGTAGCCTTTTCAACAAATGGAAAACAGTAAATCATTTGTACAAGAATACGCCTAAGTCCCAATTTTTCGAGCAACACGAGTCAACTCAAGATGGATAAAAGATCTGGAAATTAGATCAGGGACTTTAAACTACTGGATGAGAGCATAGGACAAACTCTCCAACATATAGGTACTGGTAGAGATTTCCACAATAATACTTAAAAGCTCAGGAAATGAGAACAAAAATCAACAGATGTGGCTGCATCAGAATATAAAGCTCTGTGAAGCAAAGGAAAGTATCGAGAACCAAAAGGAAAAGCTTTCAGAATGGGAGAAAACCTTTTCTAGCTACTCCTATAATATGAGATAAATATCTAGAATGTGTAGATGCTTAAATAGTTATTTATTTAAAAAACAAAGAACTCAGTTCAAAGTGAGCAATTGAACTGAAAGATACTTCTCCAAAGAAGATATACAAATGGTCAATAAATATATGGAAAATGTTCAACATCATTAGAGATCAGGGAAATGCAAATGATAATGACAGTGAGATCCCATCTAACTCCTGTTAGAATTGCAATCATCAAAAATACAAGCAATAATACATGTTCTTGAGGATGTGCACATAGGAAATGTTATTCCCTGTTGTTCGAATTGCGAATCAGTACAGATGATATGGACATAAGTATGGAGGTTTCTTAAAAGATTGGGAATGAAGTCACCATACAATCCAGTCATACCCCTTTTAGGAATCTTCCCAAAAAAATTAAAGTCAGAGTACTATAGAGGTACATGCAGCAAAATCACAGTAGACAAACTATGTAGCCAACCTTTCAAAAAATGTGGAAAGTGTCCATGATCTAATTTCCAGATCTTTCATCTGTTGATAAAAGACTTACACAATTATGGTGTATTCATACAGTGGATTTTTACTCTGCCATTAAAAAATCACAATCATATCATTTGCAGGAAAATGGATGGAACTCAAGAATATTATACTATATAATATTAGCCAGTCACCATAAGTGCAGGGCCATATATTTCCACTCATAATTAGAAGCTAGAGAGACACTGGGGAACAAAGAGGACTTCAGATAAATGAGGAGAGATACTAGTGGAATGCGGAAGGAGACTTGTAGGGAAGTAGGGAGCACAAAGTGAACATCTGATGATGGAATCTACTCAAGTAATCCTTTGTTTATATATGACATCCTCTATAGGGAGGGACCTGGAGAGAAATACACAATATATGAAGTATATTTTTGTGCCTCTGTCACTCTGAAACTATTATGTAGCAACTTTGGGAGATCCTCAGCAACTTATCTCCATCTTATTTCAAAGTAAAAATAAAAGTGTACAAAATAAATTATAAAAAAAATTATTAAAATATAAAATGTATTTCTTTAGGTTAGAAACCCAGGAGTGGTATATGTGAGTCATATGGTAGGCCCATTATCTTTTTTCTAAGGATACTTGACACTGTTTTCCAAACTGATTTACACAATTTGTAATCCCACCAACAGTGTATCAGAGGTCCTTCTCTACATCCTTTCCTGCATTTATTATTGTTTTTAATGATTGCCATTCTAACTGGAATTAGCTGAAATTTTATCAAGATGCATGATTACAATGCACCAGTAAAAAATAAAACAGAAATTAAAAATAAATTGTACATTTTTGTGAAGACCATCTCTTTATTATTTTACTTGGTTTGACATACCTGGAAAACATGAAGGGAGCTGGAGCAAGACAACCTTCATAGAGAAACAGTGATTGATGGAACCAACTGGGGCCCTGTCATCAAGCCCTGTGCACTCTCCTTTCCCATGACTTTCCTCCTTTGGCGAGTCTTACCTAGGGTGAAGATTCACTCTTTCGGAAGAAGTCTTTTTATTTGGGTTGTTTGGGAGGATTCTATCATTAAGTAAAAAAGTGGACTTCCTATATACAATCTTTTAGGTAAGTATGTCTACTAAGTTTATTTTGGATGATAAAAGTAGTAACAATAATTTTTAAATTTTTAAAAAATCTTTGTGGCACTGGTGGTTTAGAATTTAATTCAATACTCCTCCCCAATAACACTGGGCAGAATTTAATTATAGCCAGACAAAGTAAGCTTCCTCCATCTTTCCTAGGAATAGCTTTGCGGGTACTCTCTCAGCCACCCTGCTCATTGGGCAGGGATTTCCCACCCACTATTTAATAGAATTCTCCCCTTGTTTATGTCTTATAGTTTTCCTGGGGAATTTTCTTACGGTACTCATCACGTAGTTTGATATTTTTAATCTCACTCAAATTTCTTGTTCTTTTATGACAATCTTAAATAGAAGTTATTAAAGGGTTAACATGTAAAATACTCTTCCTTCTCTATGTTTTTTTTTTGATTCACCTCATAATTTGAATCTGTTGAATCTTTTGCTTCTTTTAAGATACTTTTTATTATCCTTATAGATGTTTTGTAGATTGCTTGGACATTGATTCTACACTGCTCTTGTTAAATGTAAACAATCTAAGAATTAACTTAAAAACTCTTATGAGAATGAGAAGAGGAAAAGAAATCTCTAGAGGCTTTTCAAAAACCATGCTGCTATGGGAAATGCTTTAATGGAAAACTCTGTCCACAGCCTTTATAAGAATGCAATTCTTATAAAGATTTCTAATTTCAAAACTTAGCCATAATATATATAACTTTAATATGGTCCCGGTTGTCCTAAGATTTTGATTCAACTGTCTTTTTTAGGTACTGTTTGGTTTGTATTACTCTGTTTGATACATTTTTGGTAAAATAAAAATAACAGTAACTTCAGAATTATTAGCATTTTGCTAAAGTTGATATGCAGACAGGGTAATATTTAATCTGTAACATGTTTAGAAGAATAGAACTATAAATTTCACCTACATACTCGTATGCAAGTAAAAGCACAGTATAGTTTCCATTTCTCTCGTATATCAAGGACAGCAATTTGACATTAGTGTTTTTCTCTAGCAAGGAAATAATTTAAGTTTTGACCATGTTCATGTAATTCTTCACTTTTCCTCAGTAATATAGGCATGGTAATTATTATTAAATTTACTAGAAATCAATTTGATCTATATTTATCACTTGTAAATAAAATATTCCTATAACTTAAAGTGTTTTATTTACAGTACATGAAATAATAGATAAAATACCTATGCCATTTCTGAAGTATAATTTCATATAAAATATAATATACTGTTCCAAATTTGGAGAGTTTTAAAGGATTGTTTTAAAATGTATATTTAGGAAAGGAAAATGTAGAAAGGAATTGTAATTAGGGAACAGGCTTAAAAAGAGTTATAAGGCTGGGGATGTTTTTGTGAAGGTGATTAAGAAGAGTAAAGTTTTTTTCCCCTTTGAGGAGAAAGGATTTTATAAGAAACAATGATATCATCCAAAAGTAGAATGACTGAGAATGGAAACAAAGATGGGGCAAATCTGAAATTTTAAGCTAGTTACAGAGGGTACAGGCAGGTTACAGAAGGATTGAGAGAGATGAGTCCTGTGAAATGAAATTTATCTCCAATCAGGTATACTATAATTTCTAAAACAGTAATTTTCTATATATGAATGCACTGATATAAAATCGTAATCTAATTCGGTATGTTTAAGTACCAATTTTTTTATTTTGATTTTATCTTAGTAAAATTTATAGGAAGAAGCTTAGGAAACAAAGATTTTGTGTCCTATCTACATTTTCCAATGCTTCCTGCTGTTTCTTTAGGTAGTTTTTGTTTTGGGTGGGGGTAGTGTTATTACTGATTTTGTGGTACAGGGTAGTGAATTAATTCCTCACATATACTATACACACCCTCAACCACTGAGACATACCTGCAACTCCCTCTGTTATTTTTTTTTACATATGAAAATAAAGTCTCAAAAGAGTTATAATGCTTAAAAACTATAAGTGTTTTAAAATATTCTAAATAGTTGCTTTACAGCTGTGGTTAAATGACTATTTTTCTAAAGTAATATGTATTACATTACTGATATACATGTTTTAAATATTGTTTAAAATTTACTAAAGTCTGATATACAATTTTCCTGATATAATGCTGTAAGTCATTATCCTTTTCATCAAATGTTGACTACAGTGAAAATAACTAAAACTATTATTTAAAATTGTAACCATGACTATTCTAAGTCTTTTGCCACCCACAGTTTTGATTCTTCCATACTTCATTTTTATTGTAGATTTTTTAAACTCAAAATAAAAATCCATCCTAAAAAGTTTCATTTCTAAACAAGTGAACATTCATCTCCACATCCAAGGGAAGCAAAGATGCTTTTAAGACAGGCAAGGTGGCTCACACTTGTAATCCCAGTACTTGCCAGGCTGAGCCAGGAGGATCTCAGGCTCATGGCCAGCCTCAGAAAACTTGTGAGCCCCTCAACAACTTAGTGAGACGCTGTTTCAAAAAACAAAATTAAAATTGAATAGGTCTGAAGTGTAGCTCAGAAGTAGAATGCCTCTGAATTCAACCCCCTGTACCAAAGAGGGGAGGGAGAGCTTCTGGAATCTTTTTTCTTCTTATTAAATGGAAAAGTCCTCAGGGACAAAAGGGAGAGAGAGCCATAGTGGGATACACTCTGACATGTACCAGCATTTCTTTCGGTGACATCACAAGAGGTCATTGTGAGAGAGCCACAAGAAACAACTATATAAGGCCCTGAAAAAGTACTGGTATATTGTGGTGGGTAAGCTGTTGGGCTCACTTTTAACTGCTTTGATAGCTTTGTGTCTGATTTGTTTGTTGGGCATTTGAATTTTTGTGTGTGTGTGTGTGTGTGTGTGTGTGTGTTTGTGTTTTATTTTTTTTTACTTTTTTTTTTTTAAGCTGGCATCATTAGTTTCTGTAGGGGCTTTTGAGATACAATGCTAGGAGGTGAAATAGTGAAGCCACAACTCATGTCCAGCTTTATCTGGGAGGATGCCATTGTAAGATCCTGAGGGACATGGGGTGGGAAGATTTAGCTGGGTCAAACTCACCCACCAAATCCTCAATGAGAGAGGAGCTCCCATGAAAGTCCTGCCTAAAATAAGGCATAAGCTCCTCATCATCTCATCTGATTACAATGGAAGCTGTGGAGAACACGAATTTGGTCCAAGAGTTTCAGACTACAGCACCACTGAGTATATCTATTTGGTGATGGAGCAGGTGAGCGAGGGGCAGCTTCTCTCTGGCCTGTGGGAAGAAGGCTTGGAGGCTGATCAAGAAGATATTGACAGCAGAGAAGGGCATCATGCTCAGTTACCTGATGCTGGGAACATCCTGCTAGATGAGATTCATGACTAGCCTGAAGCTGAAGACATTCTCTGGCACTCTCCAGTTCTGTGCCCTGAAGGTATGCCAGGAAAAAAAAAAGATGTTGCACCATAGTAGATGTGTGAGGCAAGGGTATTTCCTGTATTTTATGCTCACAGATGGTCTTTCTTTAACAGCACCATCTTTGAGCATCTGAAAGAGCAGGGCATGCAGGCAAGGTACAGACTACCCTCTCACCTTTCCACTGATATGCAAAGCATATTTCAGTTATTGACTTTCTACCCCACAGAGAGTCCCACATCTGACTGAATAATGGGGCATCCATGGCTGAGCCACCATGAAGAGTATCCATAAAACCTAGAGAGTTGCTCCTGAAACACTTGAATTCCTCAGTAATGAAACTCATGCATGATCTGGGTTATTATCACCACTGTACGTGTTTGTGTTAAACAATATTTGATGAAGCTAGGGCCACATACCTGAGTGTTAACTACCAGGGTGAGCAGCGGGACTGGGTGCACTAGCAGGAGAGGCTGGAGCATCATGGCGTCAGGGCACCTCCATCCCAGCAGATCCTTCTGCCTTCACCCTCTCCCCAAAGAGCAGAGCCAGTGAGTCTGTCCCTTAACACCTCCTCCTTCATGCCCTCAGCATCTGCTGGCTTGGGAAGACACACAGTGTGGACCAAAAGGCTGCAGAAGAGACAGAAAAGGAAGGATATATGAAAGACACATGAATGTTAGAATGAGACATAAGTTGCTTATGTCAAACCTACAAAAAAGAGGAAACAAAAGGAAGAGACTATTAAAGAAATATTCCCATGCATTATTGCCTGAAAGTAACTATCAAAAAAGATTATGTCATAATTACAAACTTGCAATGGTGGCCTAAATATCCTTATAAAATACTTCTTGAAGGACTTCTGCATACCAAGTATTGGCTCAACTTAGCAATGATGACACCCTCCTTATTAATCTCTATGACTGTTATTTTTAACATATCTCATAATATCCTCCACTGTTTTTATTTAAATATTTCCTTATACCTGAATTTCTATACTACACCCAAGTTCTTTATACAACATGCATTACCATTAAAGTATGCCTGTTACAGTATGCCTATAACAGTATTATTTCAGAAAAAATATTATTCATATTATTCTTTGAATAATCTCCATTTTAACCTTAGATTGAAAATGTATAATCTTGTGACAGTTTCCAGGTTTTTGCATCCTCCAGATCCTGAGTGGATTAGATTCCCTTATTCTACTTCTGCAACTTCCTCCTGGATTCCCCCACAAAGGAAAGCTAGATGAATTATTGGACTTGTCCCACTGGATACTACTGCCTGTGTGTAGGACTCTCACAGTTTACTCTATGGAACATGTGTTTTCTTCTTAGAAATCCTCCAATTACAAGTCCCCTGTAACCTTCTTGGGCAATACCTGGGACCTAATGAAATTTGCAGCCCTCTTGTCCTCCATTCTGTGTCTGTCTTTGTTTCCTGTCATATTCTCTCTGGGATTACTTCTGTGCTTGTAATTGGGAGATTGACACCAGGGTTTTCTACTTCCAAGCTACACCCCGAACATTTTATAACAAGATCTCACTAGGTTGCTGAGAGTCTCTCAATTTCTTAGGCTGATATCAGAACTAGTAGCCTCTTGCTTCAGCCATACATGTACTGGGATTGGAGGCATCCCTTGCCACTCCCAATTGTTTCTGAAATTTCTAACACACTTTAAAAAATTTCACATCTTTTTTTTGATTTACATCCTCTGTGACTTACATTAGCAATACACCTGATCCTAAGATTTAATTGGTCCAGGCAATATATTTGCTATGAGATAAAGAGGCATCCCATAAACAGCACATTGTAAATATCAAGAAAAAATTCTCCTCATAGTATTCGATTATACAATATTATAGCCAGTGTACACACAGAGACCTAAGGAGCAAAGTACAAATAGTAAGTGTGTGATATATGTGGATAAATAATTTTATAAACTATGGCACAGAATTCCGTGGCAAAGGAAGATAAAAATAGCAAAATGTTTCTTCAAAGTTTGAACTAGAAATATCACTTTTATCATGCTATTTGCAGGGAAATGGATGCAACTGGAAAACATTAAGGTAAGTGAGATTAGTCAGTCACAAAGAGTTAAAAAGTATACGTTCTCCTTACTATGTGGATGCTAGGGAGAAGATGGGGCATAAGGGGGACTCCAGATGAAAAAAGAATCACCCTAGATAAGAAAAGAACTTGATTAAACTGAAGGTGATAGACGAGGGGGGGCACCCTAATGCACATGATATACTTTCACAAATATATCAAAGTCAATCACTAAACTGAACTTGAGAAGGAGGGAGGGTGAGGGAGTGGGGTGGGAATTGGGGAAGTGGTTAAGTGAGAAATGTGTGCAATATCCCTTTATTAGCTTATACCTAACAAGATGTATGATTACAATGCACCAATTAATAATAAAAACAAATTTGGAGGAATGGTATCTTGAGGTTTTTTGCTCTCATCTCACAAAGTGAGCAATGCTTCCTAAGACCAGCCTTCTAGGCATCATTATTCAATCCATACAATCACTACTTTTTCTATTTCTTCTTTGCCACTTCTCTTTCTAATTCTGTGGATGAATGTTATACAAATTACTTTGTAATTGCTTGTTACAGAGGGAGATACATTATGGTGTTTATCAAATGTTTTCCTCTTCACTCTTGTTGCTCTGGTCACCTCTATTTTTTGAATATTGTGGAAGTTGTAGTAGGCTTTAGTGTTCTCTGTAAAATATGCAGAATAAATGACCAAATCACAAATTTATGATTCTGTGGGCATCTAGTATTCAATTTAAAAAGTCCTGATCTGAAACATAAGAACCATTTATTCATTGAACTCCAACTTCTCTTCAGGATAAAGTGTAGAAACAGGGTGTGGAGTTTCTGCCCCGTATTGTGGTGTGAATTTGTGTTGTTTGTTGTCACTTTTTTCTGAGTATTCTAGTATACACACTATCTTCTGTTAGTATTGCTGAGAAGGTTTAGGTTTACTGAACATGTGGTTCCTTAGGTTGTGTGAAGGGACATCATAATATTGGGGACTTTATGCTGAGCACTGTGTCTTTTGTGCCTGAGACTGTGGCCTCATGTCCCTAGAATTATGCATCATCCCTGGTCCTTCCTAATCCTGCACTCTCAGGCTTGGTATTCCTCATTGTCATTCCAAGATGGGTCCCTCTGTCCACATCCAAGCGTGTTTCTCATATGACCTGCCACTCTTGTCTTTTTTTCATTTAGGAGAACATATTTACACAGAAAATATTTAGAATACTTATTGAAAACTTGTCATCATATTATTGGCTACCTTAGAACCTCTATTTAAAAGAATGTGAACTTAATAAAGTTCATGTTCTATTGTGTCAAATTCAAGTTGTGATGCAGTTTTGTTGGAAGAGGGAAAAGGTTTATTGAAGTACATGTGCCTTAAATAATAGCACATAAATATCGTGTTACAGACTTAAAAATTACAAACCTTTATCCAGGGCATCTGTGTCTATGACTGCACATCTACAGGCCATAGAAGCCCATTTTACCTGATCTTAAGGATGTAGTGTGGAAAATGAATCCCATGATCATGGACCTTATGGGTCTTCCTCCTGTGGATGTTGGTGGAGGTGGTTTGCAGCTTTATGACTTTGCAAACTTTGCAGACATGAGTCCTGGACACAAACCTGGTGCTGTCCAGAAGTGAGCTGTGTGTGTGTGTGTGTGTGTGTGTGTGTGCGTGTGTGTGTGTGTGTGCAGTCCTCCTGCTGTAGGGTATTTTGTTTATTCAGTATATGTGCAGGATCCTCAGAGTTTCGTGTTCACACCTTTTAGATCACTTCATGGAGGGTTGGGATTATGCTGTATCAACTTTATTCTTCGTTTTTCTATGAGGAATTTCTCCATCTTTGTTCTGCACAGCCTTCACCAACCACTTGACATAACCTGCTAGAAATTTGATATACCATGTGCTTTGTGTATGCATGTCACTATCACAATGAACTATATTGTACATACTATTAGAATACTGTAGAATAGAATACTATTAGAATAATATTAGAATACTGTAGAATAGAATACTACATTATAGAATACTATAGTGATACATGCATATCCATGCTGAAAGCACCACAATTCACAACAGCCATGTATGAAACCAACCCTGATGGCAATGAGGAAATAAGGGTATAAAGAAAAAATATATATATGGAGAGAGAGAGAGAGAGAGAGAGAGAGAGAGAGAGAGAGAGAGAGAGAGAGAGAGAGAGACACAGAAGTGTTTCACTGTGTAGGGAACAAGTCTGTAATAGTAAGAAATGAATGGAAATAGAGGACATAATCCTAGGAGAAATCAGCCAATTTCATAAACCTAAGAGTCATGTGCTTTCTGTCATATGTGAAGTCACGTTTCCAAAAAAGTTTTTAGTGTGATCTTGAAGAAACATTCCATGACAATATATTTAAATAGGATTCCCTGAGTACGTGAGAGAATGATATCTTTCTTTGAAGAGGTGGTTTTGGATAGAAACAACTACGGAGTGAATAATGGGAAGGAAAATGGGGATGAGTAAAGAGAGGCCTAGAGCTAGATGATGTCTTCCTAGAGCAGGAGAGTCTGTGCTTGGAGTGCTGTGTACAAGAGAAGGTACTTTAGTGTTCTCCCAACATGTCCATTTACCTCCTGAGCCCAAAGTTTCTGGTTTATGTCTATTTTAGGATGTTTTCCCATTTTGGTATAAAAAATTTAGACATATATTTGAAAACATATAATTATAATTAATCTCAGTGATTTGTATACCAATTCATATACCAGTCAGCTTCTTGTAATGTTAATATGTTACAACGTGGTAGTATAATAAGGAGAACTAGAATATTGATTGACACTAGTACACAACAATTAACTGAATTACATACTTCCTTTGTATTTTACCTAGATTGCCTCTGTGGGAAGCATAGAAAACTTTTGCTAAATTCAAAAGACTTAGAGAGCTAAGATGATTGCTCAAGGCCATTTGAGCCATTAGAAACTCAGCCAGTTTCTGTAGTGCCCGTTGTGCATGTATAACCTTGGAGGTGATAAAGTCTGTTACTCCTGAGAAAACTAAGTGTAAACGTTTGTAGTCTGTGTTGCCTGCTTTTCCCTGTAAGGGGGTAGTTAGATAAAGCATAAATAACTCCAAGCTTATAACAGAGGATTCTTCAGGGCCTGATTGTCTCCACCTGGTCTTGGGGAATTTCTGAGATAATGACTGTTTCCCACGTATTCGGGGTCATATTTGTTTTTCTAAGCATATAAAAACCCTATCTTCGTCTAATAAAGTTGAACATTATTCCCCTCGCGAGGTTGTGTCTGTGTCTGTCTGTTTGTGCGTCTGTCTGTCATTTGTGTTTAAGCTTCCAGTGCGGACTGCAGGATAGGGAAACTGAGGCAGCAAGCGTGTCACATGCCTCTAATGCCGTCATCTGTTTTACTGTTTCAACTAGGAAACTTCACTATAGTTAATGAGACCTCTCTTTCTTACGTTTTTTTTTTTTTTTTTTTTTTTTTTTTTTTTTTTTTTTTTTTTTTTTTTTTTTTTTTTTTTTTTTTTTTTTTTTTTTTTTTTTTTTTTTTTTTTTTTTTTTTTTTTTTTTTTTTTTTTTTTTTTTTTTTTTTTTTTTTTTT